>JAVCKT010095973.1:0-13922 GCA_032273925.1 Rhynchotus rufescens
CCGGTGCCGGGCGCGGGGCAGCCGGAGCCTCCTCGCGCGGCCTCGGCGCCCCGGGCCCGGTCAGCGCGGGCCGGGGGCGCCCAGCAGCCCTGCCGGCGGCTCCTCAGCCGCCCCGCATGTCCCCGCAGGCCACGTGTCCCTGCTGGGGCTGGACGGCGAGGACGCCCAGGCGAGCGGGACGGAGAGCGCGGACGGCAAGAGCTGCGTGGGCGCCGTGAACTGAGGCGGGCGCAGGGACGGCCGCACCGAGGAGCCCGCAGCACGCCGGGCCGCGCCGTGCCGTGCCGTGCCGTGCCGAGCCGTGCCGTGCCGAGCCGTGCCGTGCCACGACGTGGCAGCCCTGGCCCGTGCCCGCCCCACGGCCCCACACGGGACCGTGCCCTGCGCCACGCCGGGACGTTCGCACGGGTGGCACCGACACCGGGAGGCCGGGGCTGCGCCGCGGGGCTCGGCCCCGCCGTTTTAACGTGCTTTTGTAAGGCCAGTGACTTTATAGAGCACCTTTTTTATATATATATATATATATTTAAAACAAATGAGGAGGGGGGAAGCACCTGAAAAGAACCTCTATACTTGAATAAACACCCTTAGTTGTAAACGCTGCTCAGCCCGGGCGCCCTCCCTGTCTGCAGTGACGGGGTCGCTGCGGGAAGGCGGGCTCCGGGGGCTCCTCTCCTCGCCTCCTCAGATCGCGCTGTTTTGACCCAAAACGCGGCCCGCCTCGCCCCAGGGAGGGGCGGCCCACGGAGGCGCTGCCCTCAGCAAAGATGGCGCCCACCGCCCGTCCCTCGGGGGGGGCTGTGCCCACGAAGAAAATGGCTCCCGCGCGGTGGCGTTTGATTGGCTCCTGCCCCGCTGTGTCCCACCCAGGAGGGGCGGGCAGCCAATGAGAGCTGCCGCCGGCGTTGTTACCCCTGAAGCCACGAGGCTGATTTTGCCCCGGGGCGGGGGGCTGCGACACTGGGGACAAGGGGGCGGGGGGTGCAGGGCAGGGGTCCCCGGGGGCTGGGGGGGGGCTCGTCCCGCCCCGGCGGGCCGAAACACGCAGGTGAAGCGCGGAGGTGCCTTGACCTGACCTTGGGCGGCGCCGTGCCCTTGGCCGTGCGCTCCCCGTGGGGCCTGGCACGCGCCTGGCCGCGTGGAGAGCGAGGTGAGCTCGAGCTTACCGGGGGCAGCTGCTTCCTGGAGGCCCGTGCGCCTCTGGGGAATCTCGGAGCAGGCGCTAAAACCACCCCCTGGGCCCTGCCCCGACAAGTAAATGTTGGGGCGCTCACCAAAACTTTGTGTAAACAGCCCAGTCTCTCAAGGTTTCTTTTTGAGATCTCAGAAACTTTTACTGGCACATAGTCTGTAAAGCTCTAAAATAATAGTTACATGTTAACTGTTTCCAGATACTAAACATAGTTCAAAAGAAGAGCAAAGGTAGATGAGGGCACACTGATCTGGTTAATCTAAAACTGAGAACTATTGTGACTAGGTCACCACATTAGCTCTTTTTGGGCTGTACACTTACCATGCTCTTTCCAGCCAGGTATTCCTCAGAGCTCTTAGCACTCATCCCACTGCTGTGTAAGCAGTAATTTGCTCTCATGATCACATCACAGTTCAGTTTCACTGGAAACGTGAGGACAGCTCATTGTTTTTCAGCTATATGCATTTAAATTCATACATTGATTATAATTTATGAAATAAAACTAAACAAACACTGTGTACATTTTCAATGTAGTCTGCAGGAGAAGTGAAGCAATTTTCTGTATAGCACTGGCAAAGCCTCTGTTGCAATAGTGCATCACATTTAGGGTCTTGCAGTTCAAGAGCAAATAGAGAAAAGAAACAGGACGTGTGAGGTCTGTAGAACAACAAGGAAAGGTCACTTAACTTGTTGTAACTTAAAGGAGGGAATATGAGGGAAATTAGCCCGCAAGTACACAAGAAAAATAGTGCAGAGGACGCAGGCAATAAACTGTTTCTTTACTGCATGTTCTGTTAAAGTGATTTAAGATAGCTAGAAAGACTAGCTAGGAAGCTGGGAAGAGTAGATAGCCATTAACAAATCCTCTCCAGTAGAAAGGTTATTAAATTTTTGGAGTAGGTAGGTTGTCTAGGAGTTTTCGTCACCGGAATACATTACATGACAAATTAGACAATTGGAAATAACATATATGATTGCGTATCTATCTTCTGATGGGGACTAATTTTGTATAAGCTCATGAGGTCCCTTCTAAGTTTACAATGGTATCAAAGTTAAGATCCTCAGGATTGTCTTGCAGACGATCTTAGGAACATTTTCAGGTCACCAATTCCTCCCACCATGAAACAACAAGCACATAAAAATAGACAGTTTAAAGTGAATATGTTACATTTACTGTCAGATATGTACGTCTATGTCCTTTTGCCTGTTCTCAAGTTTGTTTTTTTTTTTCTCTTATATGACTTTGCACAGCAGTTTTAAGGCAATGACACAGCAGTAGTCATTGTAGGTGGATATAATACCATTGCCTTGAAATTTGATTCAAATCTAAATTTGATTGTTCCTATGTTGAACTTAGACTTTGTGCTAAGGGCGTTTGTGAAGAGCAAGTTGTGTTACTCTTGGCGGTCACAAAACATAAATGAATCTCTTGGTCTCTCTGGGTTCTGTCCCCAAACTCCCTCAACAAAAAGAAAACGGAGACATTGAGGGACATCATGGCTCCTTGTTTCCTAAGAAAACTGTTTTGCTTTGCATGCAATTTCAGGGTTCTGTTGTTTCAAAGATCCAGATGGAATAAGAGTTGCTTTTGTCTCTGCAATATGGTTTTTATTGTGCAAAAAAATGCTTTAGGGTTGGTTTCCCATTAAATGAGGTAATAGGCTTCTTCTTATGAAGCTAGCTGAGATCTCCAGGTGAAAGGAGCCTTAACAATAAGCTTTTGTGTCTGAAAACAACAGATTTGATTTCTTTTTTTTCTTTTATCTAGTATACTGCACATGTGATTGTTTTTGTTTCGTTTCTTAGCTTGAGATCATTCAGATAAATAAATTTGATAGAAACACACCCAAAAGCTGTGGCCTTACTCAGAAACGATTGGGGAATCTCAGTAATTCTTTGCTATCATTTGTAAGCTCAAACTATTAACTATTTATTTAAATATACATTTATCTTTAGTTCACTTTCAGTAGTGTTATATGTATTTAAAATCAACTTTGTTACGATTTTATTAACAGTTTGTATGGGACATATCTGGAAAAGTTTCTTCTGACTGGCCTCTTTCTTTTGCTGCTTCTCTAATCTCCTTGTAATTACAAATCTTATTTGCAGTTATAAGACTGTCATTATTAAAATGAGGCAATATTTTGTTTGTATAGCTCTTTAATAATACTCAAATCCTAGTCCCAGGAGTCAGTTCTTGGGAATTTTGCCCAGCATTAACAGATCTTTATGAGATACAAAATTCCTGTTAAGTAGTTTTAAAAATTTAATTGATTGTCAGTTTGCTTTTACATCTGAGAAAATCAAGTTTAGACAGTCCTTTGTGGATACAGTTGTTGAGATGCTTTTGCCATGTGTATTTTACTTGTTTTTTCTTCTCATGGTTCCTCCGAGGAGGTTGGGAGGCCAAGTCTAGTTTCCTGGGGCAGTTTCTAATAAGCTTATTTTATTTTCATGCATATCCTCTGAGTAGGAGAACTTGCAGAAGGCACTTTCTCACTGCATCTTTTGTTGCAGCATTTGCTACATATTGTACTTGTGGATCCAAGCTCATGAATCCTGCCCTGCAAAGAGTGTCCTTGAGCAGGAGACGGGCTGCAATATCACAGAGGCAGCTGATGCCTGTCTGTCCACCAGCCTTATCAAGCAACCATGAAAGATTTATGATACTTTGTCAGGGATTTTCTCACTGTTAACTCGTGTGTGCTGGGCTCGCTGCCAGGGCACTGCACAGGTGATCTGTCCACGTGCTGAAAGACAAACACATGTCCTGCTTGCGCTGTTGCTCTGGGAAATAGATAGCTGTGCAAACTGAGGAAGGACTTTGCATGGGTCCTGTTGGCCTTAGAATGGGTTCATCTGTGCAATTAGACTGGGCACGTCCAGATTTCTAATGTTTGCTCTAGACAACAGCAATGAATAGGCTAAGTTATTTTATTGGGGGATCTAGAAATCTTGGGAATGTGCTTAAGGTTTTCATATTCTGCTTGGAAATATTCCTGGAATTATTAAATGGCAGCAGAATGATGTTTTGGGGGAACCTGAGAAGGTAAATTCAGGGAATCCTCAGGGGCTTGGTTGTTGTATACTGCACATGTAGGAAAGGTTGGTCTCACCAGCTTGTAGACATCTGGCAGTCAAGTCACTTACTGTAGGTTAACCCTACAGTAAATGGAGCAAACCTGAGAACTGCAGATGAATTTCTTACCTATGTGTTTTATTTCAGTACAGTCTGAATCACCATCTGGAGTTTCCTCCAGAGAGGAAATGCAGATGTTTCAGTGTAGAGGCAACACAGATGCCTAGCACAGGTGAAGTAAATTCCTCTTCTACTGGTTGTTGTCACATGTGTTTATTGCTTATGAGAAGACATGTAATTGCACTGGTTTGTGGGGTATTTAATTGTGACTGATTGCTTGGATAGCTTTATTTTCTAGAACCTTATTTTCACTGGGCACTTTCTACAGCTGCAGGACTGAGTTTGTTTTTAGTAGCTTCATGTGTTTAGTGGCTTTGTGTGTTATTCCTTGTGCATTTTATCTTTGAGACCAGGTGATTAGATTTGTGCTCAAACTGTTTTAGCAGGGGCTGGATGTAGCCATCCTGCTCAAGTACAAATGGAGAGACTGCGTCAGCCAACAAATTGCCTATCCCTACTCTGCAGCTGCAGAGGCTGCTTCACTGAAGTAGCTGCCTGATCCTGTTCAGTGCAAATTCTCAGCTCTCCTGATTGCTGGCTAAATTAGCCTCTAGTTTTGATGCAGAATTTTATTGTCACAAACTAAGCTTTCCACGTGATCGTGTTCTGATTTATTTTATTTTTACAAATGATTTTACGTATTTAAGGGTATTAAAATTCAGAATCACCAAGGAATATTGTTTGCTTTTCCAGGAATTTGATCCAAGATTTAGAATGAGAATTCAATTTATTTTTAAGTCTATTCTTAACTTTGTGTTCAGAGGCTTCACATGTGAAGGGGTCAAGTGACCTTCCAGTGTGTCCTTCCCACAAAGTTAGCATGGGAGTTAAAAATTTAGAAGTAAAATCTAGTTTCTGTTGTAATAACCATCAAGCTCGAGAGACCTCCATTACTGTTACACTTTCTAGTTAAAAAATAAATTATTTCTGAGTTTATTCTAGAACCAGTTGACAGAGTGATGTAGAGCTCTTCTGGTGGTGCAGTACTTATTTAGGAAAGAGACCATAATATAGTCAGAATTAAGTGTGTGTTTAAAATGCGTGCTGCTTAGAGCCAAGCCAGACTCTTATTAAAGAAGCCTTTGGAGAGTCTGCAGCTCCCTTTGGAAATTTGAAAACTTCAGAATCTTCCAGGAGTGTGGCCTGCTTTCCCCTGTGACAGGAATGTAAATCACTGAAAAGTGGGCTTTTTGCCATAAGAGCGTGATTTTTTTTTTTTTCCAAAAGGTGACTAAAATTTCATAACTCTTATGGCAAATGATATATGAAACATAATCAAAAATACGATGTCTGATCTATATTGGCAATAAATAGTTTGTTACTGGCAATTGACTTCACCCAATCTCAGAATCTTTAATCATAACAAGTAGCCTTACTCATATAAGATGAAATGCAAAGTACTTTTACAAGAATCCTTACAGTTTTAAGCACAATGATAAATTATGGTTCTGATTCGGCAAAGACTTGTCTCTGTATTTATATTTTTACACTGTGATGAGTTTTACAGAAGTCTTTGGGTTTGTTTTCTCGGAGTGGAGTTCAGCATGTTGGTAGGCTTTGTGTGGGAAAGCCTGTATCCACATTTTAGCTTCTCAGATTTTCTGAAGTTATTTTTTTGTAGTTTAACTGGCGGGTAGGTGCATATTTGAGGTGAGGGAAGTTGATGGAGTCAGAATATATATTTAAAAAAGCAATATTTGGCAGTGCAGTTGTTAGTGTTGTGTTTGTATTAGTGGGTTGGTCATAGGAATGTATTTTGTTTTCCAAGTTAAAAATCTTGCTACATACATGGTAACTGAAGTTTTGATTTAGGCTTTGTGTAGGATAAACAAAGACTAGAAGAGTACTATTCCCTGCCCTACCATTTCCCCATCCTGCTGTTAGTCTTGGAGAAATAACACTTCCCAGATTCACCTGAGAAGAAAGTGTTAGAGCTTGGAACCCTGTGGTTTCCTTTCATAGCAGTCCTTTGCTTTTTTATTTTTCAATTTTTCCTTTAAGAGTTACAGTTTGTGTGTGGAGGGTGAATTGCTCAAAGTTATTACTGAAGCAGCTGTATTAAATTGCAGTGGTATACTGAGGGGTGAAAGAGTTGAATGTTTTAGAGGAAAATGGAATCGCTTGAAGTTAAACCTGAGTCTGTTCAACAAGTTCTGTTCCTGTGGTTTCAGACTGTCAGCCCTTCCTACTTCATTATCTTCCTATCACTGTGTACAACTTTGCCTTTATAAATAATTTAAAAGTGAAGTTCTCTGGTAGATTTTGGCTAAGCCTATAGCAAAAGAAAAAAAGGCAAGTAAATACTTATCTCCTACCCTTGATTTCCTTGTGTCTTAGACTTACTTTTTTTTTTTTTTTCCTCCTGTGGATTTCATGTTAAATTAGGTCAACTTGAATATATTTAGTTAAGTTCACCAACTGAGTTTGAATGTGATCTGATGATTTTTTATTTTAAATACTTTTCAGTAGTTTACTATGGAGTATAGTTTAAGAGCATTATGTTACAGATATGCTGCAAATCAAGCAGGTTTAAACTTCTTAAACACCTTGTTCGTTCTAGCTACTTGTTAACATATTAAAGTTTACTAAGTTTTGCTTGACAGCACTGGTTGACAGTTTTGTGTATAGAGAACTTGCTTTCTGTAAAGCATTGGATATTCTAAGGAACAGCTTTTTACCTAAATACTAATTATCAAACTCTGCTTTCTCTCCCTTTCTTTAAAGGCATCACTGCTTCGGCGGCTTCAGAGCACGTTAGTCATAGCCGAACACAACAATGAGACTCTTACGCCTATTACCCTGAACACTATCACTGCAGCAAAACGTCTCGGAGGGGAAGTTTCTTGTTTGGTAGCTGGTACCAGCTGTGACAAGGTAGGAAATCCTGCTTCCATGTGATTAAAATAATGAACGCAGTCAAATGATATGCGATAGCATCTTGGGCAGCCTGCGAAGTAATCTCTAGTGAAGAGGACCTGTGCCAGGAATTGCTAATCCACGGGAAGTGTCCTGCACTTGAACTGTTTCTTTTCTGAAGTGAGAATGATGCTATAGATTTCATTTCACAAGTGAGAATATCACTTGAGGTTGTTAAAAGCTTAAAAAAGCAAACACATTTTTATAAGGGTAAAGGACACTTAACTTTAAACACAGTATTTTCTTGTAATATTTGAAAGAGAAATGTTGCAATGCTAAGAAACTGAGGAATCTTTCCACATTGAAACAGAAGCCAGCAGAAGTGGCAGGGCACAGTGACAAACAGCACTTGGGAGCACCTCGCTTCTACTTGTTGGCTGTTAGCAGCATAGTGAGAGTATGTCTGCAACTTAAAAACCTGAAATTGCTGTTTCTTGAGTTTGTCATATAGCTCACGTCTGAAGTAGGAAGTGCTTGTACCTTCGCTGTTGGCCTTACTTCAGTCTGATATTCATTACATTAAAAATCTAGGGATTTTTCATCCTATAGTATGTTCGTGTCACTCCTGTTCCTGGGTGATATAGGCTCATGTGAACAGTCAAGTAACAATAACTAAGCCTAATATTTATACCTAAGCCTAATATTTATCTCTATTATTATTTATAGGATTTATTTATTCTGAAAGTAATGCCTAGTATCTCAGACGGAAGGCATACTCATGGCTGCTAATTTATCTGTAGCTGTAGAAACCTCACTGGCTATTGGAAGATTGATTCTGACCTGAGGCCCACGTGTTGAGACTAGAAGCAAATATTTATCTGGTTCCCAACGGGAACGAAATTTTGGATTTTGCCTGATATGTCTGTCTTTAGGTAGAAAAACAGTTGCAATTTTTTTTTTTCATCTTTTTGTTTTTTAGCAGTAAGTACTTTGTGTCGGTTGGGTAATGTATGTCATTCTGGGGAAAAGTGAATTTCTTTTTTGTGAATACCTCACATAAAGGGGATTTCTTTTTGTTTTGAGCTTCTTTGAAAGACTCTGTGTGGGTAGGATGAAGCAGCCAGTTCCTCGAGCAGCTATTTTGCAGCTGCTGTTGGGAATGTTTGTTGTCTCTTGCTAATTTCTAAGGGTAAAGCCGAAACTCAGCAAACTCCATAGAGCTGTACTAGGGCTGGAACAGTGCATGTGGTCTCCAGACACTGCTGTCAGTCCTCTTTTCTCTGATCTGCAACAACCCTTTTATCATTTAAACTTCACTTCTTCAAATTTAAAGGAAAAAAATTGCATAAATATAGAATTGAAAATATGCATTGCATTACTGGGCAAGGAGTCATTTGCAAACAAAGGATTTCTGCTAAAATTTGTACAGAGATCGTAACATCTCTGTGAGTTTTTATTTGCATTGTATGTTCATGTAGTAGACTTACTACATGAGAGTAGAGATAGATTTTGAAGAAATTTGGTTTTGTTTCTTAATCGGGCATTTCTTTATCAGAATACTAAGCAACAATCTTCAAGTGTGATTGCTATTGACTATCATAATAAATCATAGGATTATTGCAAAATCCTATGTACCAGGAGGTAAGCTTTCTTATTTTTGATTTGCTTTGTAGTTTTTTTTACTCGCCAGGTTCATTTGTATTACCCTGCAAAGAGCTGTGCTGACAGGCAGAAGGTGCTTGTTTTATTGTTAGGTTTGTGTTGATTTTGAAAATTACACACTTCTGTGTTCCAGTTTTACATAATCTGTGAGCTCTTTGCAGCAGGGACTATCTCTTTGTTATTTGTTTAAGGTGCTCTGTGGAGCTCTTAGCACTTCTAGGAGCTATTATAATATAAATTAATAACAATAATGCTTAATGTTTGTAATCGTAGGTAGCACAAGAAGTGAGCAAAGTGGAGGGTGTTGCAAAAGTTCTAGTGGCTCAACATGATGTATACAAAGGATTTCTAGCAGGTGAGAGTTATTCTTAACTATTTACTGACAAAATAACTGGCATTTATGTTTGTGATCAAAAATATAAATAGTTGTAAATCGTGAGCAATATTTTTATCCTCAGAGGAGCTGACTCCTGTGGTTTTGGAAGCTCAGAAACAATATAATTACACTCACATTTGTGCTGGAGCCTCTTCCTTTGGGAAGGTAAGCAGTTAAAAAGTGCATCAGAAATCTCTTGTAGAAAAGAACGGTTGCATGTGAATCAAATGCCTGAGGGAGCGTTCTCGGATCAGCCTCAGACAATAGAATTTTCAAAAGATGCTGCAATAGTTAATTGAAGAGTGTCATTTTTTAGAAACACTGATTATGAATTTGAATTTTAGCATGGACAAACCTGGAAGAGTTAAAGAATTAAAGGAGCAGTTTTGAAAAGAAAAAGTGTTTATTTGAGACCAGCTAGCTCTATGTAAACAAGAGAAAATGTATAAAATATGCAGCACATCATAGATTGAGAGATGTGAAAGCATTGTGAAAATTGTAAGGAAATATGCAGTAAATGAAGATGAAAACCTATTGCAGCTAGCTCATTGTGACTCTCGTTTCACTTTATCTACTTTCTAAATTGTTGGATGGTTTGCACGCTGAAATGAACGTGCACAGATCTGTGAGGCAGCCTTGGAGGACAGGATAGATTATGTCTACATTGTAGATAGTATAGATTGAATTATCTTTAAAAATATATATTAATAACATAGATACAACACCTAGCCAAAATCTTCTATAGTGAAAATACAGTTTTTCACAACTTGTTTGTAAGGAGCGTGTTTTTAAGCAAGCATGTTTCCTTAATACTAAAAACAATGTCACGGTGCAACTGTATTAGGCAAGAGTACTTGAGAAATCTGCCGGTGTGGGGTGAATGTAACTTCAGCCATCTATCCTGCTACTTTCACTGTCAATCAGTATCAATCCTTTTACTCATAAGTTTGCTAAGAGTAATGCTTTCAAGTGTTACTCACATTTTTTTTTTCCTCTCCTCCTCTTTTTTTTTTTTGATCTGCAGTGGCTTAGTAAAGATTGCCAGCTTTTACTTCAAAGTTTGTCCTCTCAGAGTTGAGCCGTGCTTTTCTTGAGGGAAGAATCAGTGACTATTTTCTTAGTTGAGTGCTCTTTAGTATGAGTAAAAGTACCAGAACTAAGCCCCTTCAGCAGAATTAATTTCTTAGAGCCTTATGTTTTGCTTTTTACCCTTTTCTCTTTTCCAAAGGTGCTAAGTAGTTTTCTAGGGTCAATTACAGAATAAAAGCATATGTACTGTAATAATATTTCTAAAATACATTTGACTCTTCTTGGAAAGGTTCAAATTTCTTTTTTCCTGTTGTCTCTGGTAACTAGCTCCCAAAATAGTTTATTTTTTCTTCCCTTCAATGCTGTTGTAAGAACTTGGCAATCCATAATTGTCAATTTTCTGAGTAAATAGCATCTATATTCAGTTTTAAACTATTGAAGCAAATAAGCCTTCTAATTTAAGATATTGAATTAAGGGTTTACTTACTGTAAGTCTCATAAAATTTCTAATGTTATTACAGTAATGGATTTGTATTTGGCAGCAAAAACTACATGAGTAGCTCTACAGATTTCTCTCAGTGTGCCTCTTCACTCACAGACAACTTTTTATGAATTGAAAGCCAGAGAAACAAACATTTCTTTTGCTTAGCATGTAAATTTTTAATTCATTTTCTTTGCATTTCCTGATGTTCAGTGTATCAACCTTTTACTTTTACCTTTTACTTTTCTAAATTTTCACCTTTAACTTTTAGAATCTTATTCCCAGAGTGGCAGCTAAACTTGATGTTGCCCCTGTTTCTGACATTATTGAAATTAAGTCACCAGACACTTTTGTGCGAACTATCTATGCAGGTGAGTGACCAGAAAAAGTGTTTGGTATTTGTGCACTAAAGGACCCAATGCTGATAACTGTTTTACAGAATTCTGTTAAGAAAAGCTAAGAGTATGTTAAATAATTTTCATGTTAGGTATTTTCAGCTTAAGTTCTAAGTTGCTGTGGTTTCTAAAAATGAAACATGGAAGCAGATATGATGTTCCATGTATGAAAACACAAACAGTACCAACAACTTTGGTATTGTAGGATATCAGTTACAAACCAGTTAAGTCATTTTCATTGATAGAATTTGGCAACCTCCTTTACACATATTGCATTTCTTCATTAATGTACTTCTGATCAGTTTTTGTAAAATGTAAGACATTAACTTAATAGTCTGACTTTATTTAATATGACAAGCATTAGTTCCGAATTAAGATACCACAGGCTTATTTTTTCTAATTATGAAGACACTGAACTGATTATTTGTAATTTTTAGTTTACTTTTTTTTTTAATCTAGTTTCTCTAATGCTTCTCTGATCCGATGTTTTAATTCAGCTAATAGCTCATTAGCTTGTGTTTCTTTATTTTTTTGTACAAGATTTTTCTTCTACCAACATGCTATGGTATTCTGAGTTAGATTACCAGTGTGGTCGACTTGTGTTACATTTTTTATATTACTTCCAAATAATATATGAATTTTGACACAACTTCATTTATTAGTAGCTGGTGTTTCAGCATATTTTTTCTCTTTGTTTTTCCTTGGTGCTCCAACTTTAAAATGTTTATATATACCTTTTATAATTTATATAATTATATATATACCTTTTATAATTCAGATGATTGGAAAAAAAAGGCAAGAAAAATGGCACATATTTGCACTTGGCTTCCTTGTCTTCTAATCTGCTGAAGCCTTGTGACAGATAAAAGATCCCACTTGGAACTGTAGACTTCTTTTGTATTTAAGAAAATACTTCCAGATTTTTTTTTCCTTCTGAAATTTAGAAGTTCATTAATAAGGGATGATTTGAATGCAGCTCTGTCCCATAAAAAGGAGCTATTAACATTCCTTAGAAACACTGAGAGGACAGATATTTTTATTTACTTTTTATCTGTGTTAAGTGTCAAAGTTTCCAGTTTTCGGCATTTAAAACTGTAATTTTAGGAAGTAACTTTCTAAATGCTACCTATCCTAGAAGAAGAGCTATTATATTTCTAATAATTTCTTTTTTTCATGAAATAAAATTATCTGTGTTATACTAGCTTCATCTTTTATAAAAGTGTAATGTGTTGGTTTTGTTTGTGTTTAGGAAATATACTTTGCACTGTGAAATGTGAAGAAAAGATTAAAATATTTTCTGTACGAGGAACTTCTTTTGAGGCCGCACCAGTAAGCGGTGGTAGTGCCAGTGTAGAAAAGGGTGAGCATTTGTTTTTGTACTCTGCTGTTTTGTGTCATAGAGTTACTTTTGCTCTGAGCGTGATGAAGTTTTACAGAAATACTTGTCAAAGCAAACCAGTTGTCGTAGCCATTATAACCTTTAATACATAGGCTTGCACTTTTAGCAGTGCCAAATAAAAAAAGATACAAATTATCTGCTCATTTCCTACATTCTTTGTGACCAGACGTGGAGATTATATGTACTGAAACATGCACTCTTTTCACTTGCTGCTTAAACATTTGCTACAGCAATCCTGAGACTTCTCTTTCTTTCCTTGTACTACGGAGTAAATAAGTACAAAGAATGAGAGACTTGTACCTCAGAGCCGTAGAGTTAATTATTGCTAATATTTTAAAAGGTGGTGGTAGAATTGATTCTTGAATGAATTGTATTTAAAAACTGTATTAAGTTAAAGCACAAAGTTAAAAGACTGGAAATGAAAGCTTTACCATGCTTTTTCTTTCCCCCTAATTTGATGAAATCAGTAACCCCTCCACCGCCTGTCGGGATATCGGAATGGATTGAGCAGCAGGTGACAAAAAGCGACCGACCAGAGCTTACTAGTGCAAAAGTGGTTGTATCAGGTGGTAAGTAGATAATATTAAAATTGCTTTATGTTGCATTTCACTAACAAGATCCATCTTAAATAATGGCTGTAGCGACGTGATACTTTTTTAGAATACAGATAATGATTTAATTCTGAAATATGTTGTATAAGGACAGTGGGAAGGCAGCCAGTATTTTTATATTATGAGCAACGAAGAAATGGAAGTTTAACATATGTGAACAAACATTTTAAGAACGTTAACATTATCTAGTGAGTCCCTTCAAAATTGTAGAAATATCACATATTTTTAGATCAAAATGTGTTGTAATCAAAATGATGACTTGTTACAGTGTTCCAAGTATATTTGTCTAACAGTTTTAAAAATCATTATATTTTTATTCTTCATGTATCAAGTGACAGATTGTGATATGTACGGTTGTGCCTATAACAGAATATTTCTTAATTAACCCACTACAGAATTTTGTACTTAAAGCCAGCAGAGGGAGCACATTTTAGTGACAAATTCTGTTTCCCTGATTTTGGGGAATGAGATTCATGATGCTGTAGGCAGAAGTAAACTAGGCAGTGGTGTTGGTTTATACATAGGAAATAAAAATATTAATCACAAAGTAGAATTTCTGAGGTGTTAAATATTTAGTGTTATATCCAGAAAAACAGTCACCTTTGCAAATACAAACACCAATAGAGAAATTTTATCTAGACAATAAAAATTATAAAGCATCTTATGTTCTTAATCTTTTTTTTTCCCTTAACTTTTAAGGTCGAGGTTTAAAGAGTGGGGAA
>JAVCKT010095974.1:0-13921 GCA_032273925.1 Rhynchotus rufescens
CCTCCAGAGAAGGAGACTCCACAACCTCCCTGGGCAGCCTGTGCCAGGGCTCTGGCACCCTCACAGTGAAGAAGTTCCTCCCCACATGGAGATGGAATTGCCTGTGTTTCAACTTACAGCTGTCTCTTCAGCTGCTTCGCCCCATCCCTTGCAGCACCGCTGTAAACTCCACAAGGCTGCTTGGCGACCCCAACCTCACCATCACTCAGGCACAACCTCCCTGATTCTGTTAGATCCCTGTAGGATATATAGGTTTATATCTACCTTCCTCTCCCCTCCCTGTTTCTGCTATTAAGTTAGTGACACCACAGCTTCCCGTCTCCCAAAACGTTTTATAAAGCGGGGCCTGCTGGGGTAGTTCTGGAGACTGATAACCACTGTTTTGCCAGCACTTTGCCGAGTGACCGAAAAATTAGACTAAACAGTATATCAATAGAACAAGGCAAACGGTCATAATTTATGAATTCAGCCATTTGGGCTAAGCTTTGGTGTGCTAGGCAAGATAACCAAAACTGCCGCCTCTGCTTCGCTCGTTTTCTTCCTTCAGGCTTTTCCTCGTTTGGAATGCTATTTGTATGTGTTTGCCAGAGCCCAATTCTTGATGACTGTATCATTAAGATCAATGTATGGAACACAGAGACTGCAGTTTTTGCACAAGACCTCCTCTCCCTAACACCTTCCAGGCTCCAGTTCTATTTTTCTGTCATCTTAGTTCCCACCACCACCACTTTTCCAAATGACTACCAGGTTCTGGCTCTATCTCAGTTTGGTTACATTTTCTTAATTCAGTATCACAGTTTCACTGATAGTTGTCCTTATTCTTCCAAGTTCTTCTCCCTTTCAACGAATAAACATTTTTTATTTTATTTTATTTAAGTCTGCCTCCATTTTTATTTATGCTAAAAGGGCAAAGAGGTAAGAGATCAGATAATACAGGGATTCAAACTAAAGTAGGAATGGAACAATATGCCTTCATACTATGGTTAAAATAGCCATGTGAAATGAATATCGTATTCAAATTCATTAGGCTGTAATAAACAAAGAAAAACATTTCCATAATAAGCAGAGACCTCAGAATAACTGTGAAGACTGGTTAGCCATTAATAACCATCTTCATGATGCTTCTCTAGCCACTGTGGCCCGTTCGGTTGCTTTCTTGCAGCGCTCAGAACAGCACCGGTTCACTTTGCTCAGGTGCTTTTGTCTCCCATGTAACTGTGATGATTTTGCAGTCCTACATCTGCATGTTGCTGTCTGTCCCTGCAAAGGGTGGCCAAGGAAAACACTGCTACTATAGGGATTCCACATGTTTTAATTTAATTCACTCACCGAGGAAGTGAGAGCCTCTGCCTCCCCGAGCCTACAAAAATTCTAGACATTTCCACTTTTCATTTTCATTTTTTCATATTTCTATTCCACATGCTGGGTTGACAAGGGGGATTATTGTTCCCCATATGCAAATAAAACAGAAGCATGAAATATTGCATTTTACAAGCAAAAACCTTACCTGGACCAAACAGCTTCTTAACCTGGAAAATCTCACTCAAATAATAGGGACTACTTGAAAGAGAGTGCAAAGCTTGCATTTCACACTGAGAACAAACATAACAGGATACATAATTTTTCACTTTTGTGGAATTCATCTATTTGGAAACAAGTTATGAGTATTATACACAGCATTTATTAATTCACAGGTCTCACTACGGTCATCAACGTGTCTGTCATTAAATACTTGGTCCCAGTCATAGGAAGCAACAGAGGAGTTGTGATCACAGGTTTGGTTAAAAAAAAAAAAAAAAATAGAAGGGAAATAAAATGCAGGACTCCAAATGACTATTCTGATACACAACTGTTAACCAAAGGCACACTGAGCTGGCTCAGCATGCGTGTGAAAGGAAGCACACAAACGAAAGAGCACACGCTTTTCTTAAATCAAAAAATAATGCAAAGCTGCATAAATAAATTTTACTTGGTCATCAAATTAGCAGTACATAACTGGAAAGGATATTCATCTGTTTCACAGCGTTGCAGGGGAAGGTAATATAAAATTTATATAGTTTATCCACATGAAATGAGTGTTACTTGGCCTTTTTTATTTTGCAGTGCTTCCCACAGGCATGCACGATCTGATCCTGAAAACCACGAAGCCTTTCCCCACAACAGCGAGCACCAGAATCACTCCGGGCCATGTCCAGCACATTTGAGACACTAAACTAACCCCGCTGTGATGACCTCTAATGCTTTTCTTCCCCGTGCCTATTCTCCTAAAGGAGGTAAGTGATTGCAGTATCACCACCCTCAGCCCTGAAGGTATGCAAGCAATTTCCCTTTACATGGCTTAAAATAGAAGCATAAACCTCGCCAAGATGATTTGAAAGCACTGGCCAATGGATGAAATATTTCTGAATCTGCATCGTGTAATATTTGGCAACCAGCATAACTACTGAGCAGCTGACTTTTACTGCAATGACATTATTAATTATATTTTTCTTGCCAAACAAGCACTGTAACTGAAGCCTTTGCAATATTCCTTTCACTAAGCAGTTAATGCATGTCTGTTAAAGTGATCATACAGGAGGTAATGTAGCTGCCCCATGCCTACTAAAAAGAACAATTTGATCTAGCCAAGTTACCATCTGACTGCAAAGAGCTACTATAAAAGGGCCAGAGACAGGGTGGTAACAGTGTGGAGAGTGGTATGTTCCATGCAGCTCACCAGACGTGGGCCAAGGGCCATTCTCAGCATTCCCCTTGGCTTGCTGAGACCACCAACACGGTGAGATTGTCATTCATGCCTACTGACTAATAGGCATTAAAAAATGCCTGTTTGCATAAATGTGTCCTGTAGATCGACATGTCTTCAGTAGGGACATTTCCTAACTTTTTTTACTTTATTTTTTTTAATAATTGAAATCAACAGAAGGGTCTAAAAAGTCTGTGCATGCCTGCAGACATACACCGAAAGAGCTCAGATGGCCACTACGTCCATAAACTTGTCTAACAGCCTCTTACTGAAACAGGCAGACTAACAGAGTTGGGTTGATACCTACATAGGGCCTAATGTGAAGCCCGCTGGAATAACCAGGAAAGCACTGCAGCAGTTCAGCTGGTTTTGGATTAAGCCATAAACAAGGATATGTAGGTGAATGATAACGCTCCGGTACGAAGCAGGCCCCAAGACATAGTCCCTAACACTTCATCTGTGCTTAATGTGAAAATATTCAGTGCTGTTCTCACTTGTCAAAGCTACAGATGGAGCCTGCTTTGAACGTCCAGGAAGGCGACGACTGCTACCACGGGAGCACTGATGTTGCTCTCACTCTGCCGAAGTGCCCTGCTTTATCAATTGATGGATTTTAACGAGCATTATATTCAAGAACATGAGCAGTGTAATGCACAACAGTGAGGGGACAGCAGCCCCAGCTTTCCAATATTGCTGAAGCAAGCACTAGTTTCTTGACCGAGAAACGACTGATGCTTCACAAAGAAGGGTCGGCCTTCCATTTCGCGGGAGAAGAGGGAACATGAAATAGCACGTATCTAATGACAGGATCGTGGGGGTGCCAGTTCCATTCCAAAACATTAGGATGAATGAAAACACAGGAAATCTCTTTCACATATTGCAGTCAAGGCTCCACAACCGCTCCACACAGGTAATGTCTTGGTGCCTTACTGGATAAGAAGGCCCACATAGCAGACAGCCCCAGCAAGAGAGTGACAAGAACATCTATATATTTCAGTGACTACTAACCTGTATTTATACCAATCCACAGTGCAAAGACCTTTGATCTGTAAGTTCAGTGATAGACTCAACTGACAGCCCTGAAAACAGGAGTGGGTGGGAGTTCCAAACAAGCCCCAACTCCTGCTTTACGGAGCCTCTCGGAGCAGCCCATCAGGTCTGAGGCTGAAATTGCTCTATGCCTAGCTCAGTGGCTTGATTAACAGGCCAAGTCAGATGGAAGCTGTTAAACTAAGGTTTAATTCTGGGAAAAGGCCTCTGTGAAATGGAAACACTGTTTGAGAGGCCGAATTATTCCTGATAAACTGATTTATGACCAAGAACATTGGTAAGACACAAAACTGATGCCTAATTATAACCCTCAACCTCCTGTGTTCAAAGGAAGTCAAATTTGCTTAGGAAAGTTACATTGCTCAGACCATAGCAAATGTATGTTTTATTACAATGATAACTTTTATCATCCAAATTTTCTTTATGATTTTATGCTTATTCCTGGAAAAGAATTTTGATAGCCCAATCTGCTGGTTTTCAACAAAACCGTAAATTAAAAAAAAAAAATTCTTTCTTAAACCTTTTTTTGTCTTCTGAGTGTCTCTCTTCTTGACTATTCCTGAATTCCAGAGAGGAAAAATAAAATCCATACACAGTGCAGCCAAGAAAAAAAATATATATATTTTTTTCGTATGCAGCTCATGCACAAAACACGTATCTGACACGTAGTTACCCCTTTGGGAACCTTCCTGCAGTTGAATTAAAGGCTACTGCAAGTAATACAGAAGCCTATTCTGATAGGCACAAGAACAGTGAAAGAGGCAGCGCCCAACTCTTACAAATGGCACTGTGATGTCCAGTGACAACTCCAATGATTTTTAGTTAGTGAGGATGCAGGGTAACTGGTTGTGTAGGTGCAGTGTCCTTCCTTTTCAGTGGCTATTTTGCCACGATTACGGCTGGTGAGGAAGATAATTGAGAAGGACTTTGCTGAGGTGGTCATTTGTAAAGTTCTGGTGGGAGCAGACCTCACTTGTTGCCCGTAGAGGAGCCAACACAAGATGTTTGCTTTCTTGCTAAGAAACACCAGATATCAAGGTTGCTACAGACTTGTTAGGCCCCAAGAACTGTGCGAAGATATTTAAGACCTTGGAAGCTATTGACATAGGCTGATTAAAAACAAGAATTAAAGTCAAATTCAAATAGATCATAGAAATACCTTTCTGAGAATGGTAACTGGAGGTGGTAGCAAACTGAGAAAAATACGCCCAGCACAACTTCCTTATCTCAACATGCTAGCACTGTACATAAATATCCCCAAAATATATGACTAAAATGACAGATGGAAATTTGCATATGTCACTTTATGAAGTAGAACAGTCCAGGTTAAACTTGAATGAAAAGAGCCTTTCCCATTGCAGCCAGTCACCTGCTGAACAGGAACAAAGACATCCCCAAATATCAATAGATTTTAGTGCAGAATTCAGCAAAAATATTGACCCAGTCTAAGATACAAAACCCAGCAACAAAGAACAAAAAGGAGACAGTTTCAAGCCCATTTGCTAATTTCTATACATACGTCTTATTCTATTTCTTTACGCAAGTGAAAAAAGAATTTTTACTTGCGTAGCCTCTCTCTTTTTGGAGCAGCTGATACCTTCCATTACCAACGTGACTGTTCAGAATCATTAGGGAATAAATTAAAATAGCTGCTCACATCAACAGTTCGGATTTTCTGTCCCTAAAAGAGCCCTAAAGACTCTGCTTGGTGAGGTTTGAGAAGACTAAATTTGCACTTTCCTAATTTTAGGTCTTCCCTGTGGACAATTCCAGAAGGCAAAAACTGAGAGAGAGGACAAAGTTCTCTGGCTGCGCCTTACACGGGTTCAATTCCCACATGACCTAAAGCTATAACAATTTTCTGTTGGTAAAGTTGGACCAAGCAGTCCCAGAAAGACAGGGAGGGAGGAATTTTGTCAAATAAGCAGAAAAATGAAGATGTTTTACACAGCTATTAGCAAAGACTTCCCAAATTGTTCCTAATCCCAAAAGAATTTTTAATAACCACCCAATATCTACACAAAGAGAAATCCGAAAGAGCAGTAAAAAGCCTCTTGTTCTCTCAGTAGGAATTACAGATTACATGCTGCCACCAGCTTTTTCTCCCTCTTCCTTAAAAGCTGATGAATGAGTCATTTATATAAGAAGAAAATAGAGGGAGTATTCCAATTGATCACAGCTCATAATCCAATGTTATTAATATTCAATTTTGTACATAGGTTTAATGAGGACTAGATGTCCTCACCTTTGCCCAGTGAGACCATTCCTTCACTCTGAAGAAATTCCCGTAGTTCTGACAGTGCCTTACTTATCTCAAGAGCTGGAATTTCTGTTCCTGCATAAAACTTCCATCTCTCTGGTATGAACACTTTAAATATCCAACTATGTACAGAAACAACAAAATAGCTTCATAAAGACAACACTGCCTTCGCTATCAAAATACAGGCATTTTTGCTAAACTGAGCTTCGTTTTTTTGACTTCATTTTTCAGTTTTTGAATTGGACATTCAGAACTTGGGCTGCAGTCAGAAGAAGCTGAAGGTAATCAATACCTTGGTAAATCAGGCCTGAAGCACTCGGTGCTTGTGGATGAAGGAACAGGAGCGTGACAGTCATCTCAAAACCTATCTTGGGCTGGCTTGCTGGAGGGCATTCAAGAAATGATTTCACTGCCTGTGATTTGGTTTATCTATTAATAAAGTACAGGAATATGGATATTTATCTCCTTTGAAAAGATCTTTTTGATCATGTGCTTTGTGCTAATGAAATGCAGCACAAAAGAATCACTCAGCTCTGCTCCTCCTACTACATTTGTAGAATAAGAGCCCCTAACTAGCACTCAAGGTTCCTACAAGGATCAAAAACAAAATCAGTGTAACAATAGTACTCACCAGGAAGGATCAGCACTTAACTAGGACACCCACTGCTACATAATGATCAAAAACACAACAAAAAAGGAAACCTCAAAGATCTGAAATCTAGCAGTTCTTGTGTCTCTTTACCTTTCGTTGCAGCACTAAAAGGAAAACAGGCTGTTTACAAAATCTCTCCTTGTAGTAACCAAGTTCTTTTCAGTGGTCTCCCACCCACACACTCTTGTCCAAGGCAGCTTAGCTGCTCCATGCAATGAGAGGCAAAGTTGTCAGAATCTTACTTTACAGAGAGAAACTGGTCTGACTTCCCACCAAGTATTATACATTACACATATATATCCACGTGGAGGTTGTGGAGTCTCCTTCTCCGGAGATCTCCCAAACCCGCATGGATGCCGCCCTGTGCCCCGTGCTCTGGGTGTCCCTGCTGGAGCAGGGGGTTGGACTAGATGATCTCTAGGGTCCCTTCCAACCTCAGCCATTCCTGTGATTCTGTGACATATACATCAAGCAACCCAAATCAGGCGGCAACAGATGCTTGCAGCTAACAATTTTTAGGTTATTTCCATCTTCTAGACAATACTGTACAGAGCTAGACTCAGGGAGCTGCTCCAGTGCTAGAGGCTAGGGTCTGAGTGGAGACTCAGGCTAAGTGATACACAGAACGGTTTCAACAACCTAATTTTCTAACTGTAGTGACTTTCTCAGTTCTAAACAGGGTCAAACACTGCATCACTGAGGTTGATTTTCAGTGTTATTTTGTGCTTCTTATTTCATCCACTGGCTGCTCCTGTATCTCTTCTTTCTCTCCTTTATCCACATAGGTATGTACATACACAAACAGTAAATTAGATGCTTTGCCAAAAAATAAAATAAAAGAAAACAAAATAAAATAATCCATCTCTGCATCTGTTTTATGCATGCACAAGCATATGTGTACATAGTTGAAATAAAATGTGAATTTACACTCTGCCTCAGAAGATTCATATACATGCCTGGAGATTACCATTACAAAGGTCAATGAAATTCATAACTACAGAGAGAAGATAAGAGTGTTTCAGTGTCTAAGCATTATTTTCTTTTGTTGACATCTAGTTAACTAATTCATTGAAAAGGGTCTGAGGAAAAGTTCCACCTTCTAATAGGTCCACATTTCCTCTTCAAAGTCAGAAAGCTGCAGTATCTTTAGAGGAGATTAATGATGGCAACAGCCAGCACCAGCATTTCAAAAGGTAAAGACACTTATTTAAAAAAGAGTGATAATCTCAATTTTTCAGTTTCTCTCTGCACAAGGAGGAGCAGCAGACAATAGCAAAATATGGTTTTCACCCTGTTGGCCTCTAAAAATGCTAAAGCTGCTTTTGCTATACTCTTGTTATAATCTTCTGCTATACTTGCACGTTCACAACAGTCTCAGTATGCGTATTTACAGCACACCAGCTCTTTTTATAGCATATGGTCAACTCTGTTTCTCAAACATGTAGGCTGGGCTAGTTTTAACACTGAGACTAAAAATGCTTTACCCGGGAAGGATGTAGATGGAAGGATGCATTCTAAACTCTGCAGCGCCAGGGCTCGGCGCATCCTCCCTGGGGCTCCCGGTGCCCGGCCCGAGGCTCGCTGCGATCCGTGCAGGTGCACGGCCTTGAATGGGGCTCCCGTGACGGGAGTGGGGCGAGCAAGGGCTGTGAGGAGCCTCCCGCCCTTGGTAACTGCACCGGAGCTCAGGCCTTTGCTCCTGTGTCCTTGCCGCGAGCTGGGCTGCAGCTCCCGCCGGGACACACACCTGATCCGTACGCGGTGCTGCGCCCTGACCCTCCCGCGCTCATTCCATTTCCCGGCTTTAATGCGGATCTAACTCATTATTACAGGCTTGGCTGTGGGCTGCGCCTGGCTGCTCTCACTGGCGGCACTTTCCGGGCACTGCGGGGCTGCATCCCTTGCCACTGACATCCCTGCCTACCTTGCTATCACCCCCCTGCTCCCGGCTCCCCTTCCCGCACGGAGCAGCTCCCTCTTGCTACTGCCTGACACGCACCAACCTCCTGCTTGAGAGGGAGACAGAGGCTCCAAATTATTTACAGTGGGACTTGAAAGCCCAAGCTCAGATAGATAAATTGCCCTCTTGAGTATGAAGGATTATTTTTTTTTGAAGATTATAACCATTATTTACAACTTTGTTGGGACCCAAGTACCTAGTAAGATTCAGATCAAAGTGACTACACATAAACACCCAATAAGGCTAGAGAGGGGGACAGATATACATACCAATAAATCCTTCTTTATTTCCTATTTAATAAAGATGGCATATAAAAACGTTCAACAAGTTGAAGGTATTCCCCTTTCAACAGGGAAATGGTAAGAGAGGCCCCCTCAAAAAGCAATACTTTGCTACTCAACAGCAATTTTTAAAAAAAGTACTGAATTTAAAACTATGGGCCTCACTTTGTCACAGAAACATTTGCTGTCTAGTCCCTCATGGTCTATTCAAATCACTTCTAATGAGTGTTATTTTAAAAATACACACTGAGGACTATTTTGAAACTGCAAGAGGACATCAGGAGGCAAGTGCATGATCGTGTGAAAGCATTGCCTCATAGCTTACAGGAGAACTCTGCTCCAAATGTCACCTTCTCTTTTGCAGAGCTAGAGAACAACCATGTCGTAGCACGACAGTACATTAGCCGCCCATGAAACTCTTGCTGTGCTAGAGAACCCTTTGCACTGCTGCTATCTGCAGAAAGGCTAATGGAAACAGATCCAGTCTAGATTGGACCCGACTGCAGTTTGCAGGGGCTTGAGGAAGTGTCTTTCCCCCAGTAATACCAGCAGCTGGACATGTTCTCTGCCTGAAATATCTTGAAATAAACAATAGCCGCAGAGGTTGGGAAATTCCCCCTGGGAGCAGAAACTGCCAGAACACAAGCTGCAGAAGCCACCAGAAGGTGATGCCATACAAGTCGCTTAGGGCAACGTGGAGTCACATGTCCATCAGATTTCTATTCTGAGTTTAGCATCAGACTTTCTATACTCTACTCCATAATGTTTGTTCTAGTGAGGAATTCTTAAATCTCCACCGCTTCAGTAGCTGTCTTGGACAACAGGGCAAAACCAGATTATCAAAGGAAAGCATAATAAGCAAAATAATCCAATGAAAGCTAAAGATTGCCCTAGGGACAGATCAATATTAAGCTGCAGAGCAAGTAGGATTTTATTTTCTTCTGGTATTATACCTGTGGGTAGTCTTGTCAGTCAGAAGCCCATACTCTCTTTGAATGTTATTGCTGCTGATAGCATCTTGTAGCAGTGAATTTCACAGGCAAAACATGCACCATGACCACAGCATCTTGAGAACTTCCTGGGTTTCAAATATTTTTCATCTTCCATTGTCATATATTGTAAAATAAGGTAAAGAGAAATTATAGATTCACTCCTTTATAAAGTTTCAGTATTTTCTACTTCATTTTCGCATTATTCTTAAACTGTGCTATTCACTATTCATTTCTAAGATAAACAATCCCAGGCAAGCTCTTCATTTTTGCTGCATCTCTTCAAAGTGAAGCACAGAGAAGCCTTTATCCTTTACACCAAAAGCACCTTTAAAAAAGAAACCAATCCTCTGTTCCCTTAGGAAGTGACAGTATTTTATCCCACTTGTTCCCAGTACAGATACAACTATAGCATAAGACACAGCATCACGCTAAGGTAAACTGTAGATTGAACCTTCCACAACTCATCTCACTATGACATGTCCTCCGTCAACCACGAGCATTCTCAGCTTGGACTGCCAATTCACTCCTCCAAAAGAGGGAAATATGTTTGTTCTGAATGCAGACAAGTAATCACTGTCATTTTGTAAAGGCCTACAGTTTAAAAAATAAAAAGAAAAAAAAAAGAAAAAAAATTTCTTGCACATACCAAAGAATATGGATTATATGTTTCTCTGTATATAATATATATATGTGCTTTATGCATGTGTGTGTATATATATATATATATATATAATTATAACATACATACATACACCTGCTCATTTCATGAGGAAAAAACTTAGCTTTGTTCCCTGATCGACACACCGTACTGCTGACACTGAGTGTAAATTCAGGGATCTTTTCTAAGGAACTGGCCAGCTCTGTATCAAGGTCATGTGATGGTCTCCCTGCTGAAGCCAATATATCAAAGGGGGCAGCCGCTAGCCAGAGAGCAGAGCCCAGCATCTATTTTCACATGGGACTCACTGTGTGTCGCTTGGCAGAATTCTGTTCTATATTAAGTGGGTAAGAGAAACCAATGAGCCCTGGAAGCCGAGTCTCGCGCTCTCTCTCTCTCCCCCTGTTACTGCATCCAGATCGAAAATGCCAGCAAAACGAAACCTGGGCCATGCCAGGGAAGTGTATGCTGAACAAGCATTTTGTGTCTTGCTCGGTCCTTGACTCTGATAAGGAAAGACTAGGCTCAACTTCATCAATAATTGAAATTAAATATGCCTGAATTATTAAACTGAGACTAAGAGGCTAAACTGATCAGAGGGAGAAATAATCCTCTACAGCAATACATGTTTCAAAACGCTATATTCCAAAAATACTGCAGTGTGCTAACATACGGCATACTACTGATTAAGGACTCTATCTGTCCTAATTACAAACTTTTAAATAGATAAAAAACACATTCCTTGCTCAATCCTAAACTGGCATGAGGGAGAGAGAAGCACACCGCACTGCTGAGGTTGGGGGCACCACCACGGGCCAGGGCGGAAGCACCACAACACAATGTTTTTTCTTAAACAAATTGCTCTTTCTTTAAAATAACTCCATGTTATGTGATAATAATTTCAGGAAAGAACTATCTCATTATTATTCTGCAAAACTGCAGGAGCAACTGAGGATAATTAGACCCAAATGCTGGGCACGTTTCGAGTCATCTGTTTTTGCTGAGAACGGCAGCAGTGTTTTTCAAGGGGGTGACAAAACAAACCAAACAAACTGAAAACAAACCCAAATAAACCCTAAGCCATTAATCCAAGATGCAAAGAAGAAAAAAAACTAAAAAGGAAACTTCGGAAAAAGAAGGACTGGGGACATGGGGTCTTTTGATCACTCTACATCTTTCTTGTATCCTCTTTACATCAGGGCATACAGTTACCTCTAGTGAAAATTTAAGTCCTCCTCCCTGCCCTCAGCACTTTCAGGCTTTCTATAAACAGCCTGCACAAGCTTCTCCTTTCAACTTCGTCACAGGGTTGTCTTTCACTTTGCAAAGTCCACTTCTGATGGGCATGAAGTCAGCACTGATGGTTTGCAGGATTTGCTGCCGCAGTGTCACATGCGAAAGGCTACCAGCTGACTCTGACAGTTCAGCTTCCTTTTCTGTCCTAGCTGTTGGAAGGAGACTGAGCTACACCCCGTCTAGCAGCCACAGCTGCAAAGTGCTCAAGCGCTTCCTCACCTGAAGTTTTCCACCGGAGTTACAGGGCTGCCCCGCTGCCAGAGACTTCACTTCTTTTGTCACACTCCTGTTTCTTCAGCCCCAAGCACGGCAGCCATAGGCACTGATGACTGCAGTTAAACCTTAAATTATCACAAATGCAGGATCTTTCCTGAAGGAACTTGCAGCTACAGCTTGGCCTTGCCAGGAAGCCAACGCAGAGCGCGGCATCTACAGTAGTGGCCGCTCTTCCCTACCGGAGTACTGACATGGGCACAGTTTGTATGCAGCACAGGATACAGTTTGTGCATAAAGCAGAATCTATACACACGCACACGCCCCAAATTCTACACTTGGCACTAGATACACTCGCAGTGCAAACAGCTTTTGCTTTTTTTAAAAAAAAGAGGTTGGATATTTAATTTTTCTATCTACTCATTATTTTTGCATTCATTTTTGAATATCAAAAAAAAAATGATACCTAAAAAACATATGTGACACTTTGGAAGAGAACAAGGTATATTTGGAAGGAATATTGTTTCTCTGCCTGCACATCTGACTCAGACTGAAATCTCTCAGCAGAAATGCTCTCTCTCTATATAGTATCACAGCATTGGCTCAGCAAGTATAAATAACAATGCTCAGCAATTATAGCATGAAACCAAACCACATAATTCACATCGAATCCTACAGGGTGACCCTGGA
Source organism: Rhynchotus rufescens (assembly GCA_032273925.1). Taxonomy (NCBI): domain Eukaryota; kingdom Metazoa; phylum Chordata; class Aves; order Tinamiformes; family Tinamidae; genus Rhynchotus; species Rhynchotus rufescens. The sequence continues at coordinate 12,796 of JAVCKT010095974.1, forward strand.
TGATAGGAACATCTGTAAAAAAAAGTAGGATGTAGGGAGATTTCAAAGACAGAAGTAGCAGGGAGGGAGCAGCCAGAGGGGACGGGGAAGACAATTTGCCCAGGCTACAGTGCTTTTATCTTGGAAAAGGCCAGCAAAGCCCTAACACTTTGTGACAGTAAATGTTCCACACTGAGCAGAATTGTTATCTACAGAGGGGCACATATGGTCTACCAGGTACAAGGAACGAGCCAAAACATACATATTTTAGAAGAGCCATAGCTCCAAAGCTGGAAGGCAGAGCTAGCTGAGAAAGCAGTGAAGAAGTTTGGGGGCTTTTTGAAGAGATGGGAGATGTCAAGAGCTGTGGAGTGACCCAGCAATAACTCCTCTCTTCCTAGCTTTTCCAGTCAAAAGGCAAGGGGAATGAAAATAGATAGTGTAGTTAAACGGTCAACTAATGAAGCCAATGATAAATGCAATACTCCAATGTATACTGCATTATGGTATTTGTTGTTTTATAAAGCCTTATGGGGAGGTAAAAAAAATGATTGAAAATTTTAATTAGAAGAGGCATTTAAAACGCAAGTTAAAGGCCTGAGTTCTGTATTATTCCCTGGGGAAGCAACCTCATACAAAGAGTGTGAAAAGGAAACATGTTTTTCCCTTCCCTCCGCCTTCCACGTTCACTGCCTCTTCCCAGCTCCTCTTTTGGCTCACATTTTCCCTTCTCTTTCTTTCCTCTTATACTACACAAACCTCTTGCTTTCCCCCTGCTCTTTCTGCCACGCCATTTCTCTGTTTCTTACTGGCCTGTGGCCATCACATCCAAGACCTTAGTGTATTGCCTCTGTCTCTCTCCGCTGTTCCCTCAACATCCATGTGGCAATGGGCCCACGTAACAGAGGCTGAAACTGCCCATCTTATAACAGGGTTTCTTGCCAGGAAACAGCAACATGAGTTGTCCGCCATTCTAAGAGCAGGTTGAAGAGATCCCAAGCACCTGGACAAGAACAAAAGGGAAGGAGCTTTCTATGAGGGACTTGCTAGCTCTTCCCTGAGGACAAATTTGCTGCAGAGAGTCCAGCGCAGGGCTACCAGGATGATCAGGGGCCTGGAACATCTGCCCTATGAGGAAAGGCTGAGG
>JAVCKT010095975.1:0-13918 GCA_032273925.1 Rhynchotus rufescens
TTTCCTGATTGACTCTACTAATTCTATTCTGACCTAACAAAATATGACAAAAATAGGAAAAGAAATACTTTTCTAGGGCTATTATAACTCAAGCATCTCATACATCTATCTATAGTGAGAAAAGACTATTAAAGTATCTCATACAAATTTATGGTAATTGAAATTAAATCAAACTGTCTCTGAACATGATTAATTGTACCATCTTGATAGGGTTTAATTATCCTTCTAAAGTCACTTTGTGGTATTGCACTACATTAGAATTGTATGATTTATGGTGTAACAAGTCCTCTTTGAAAATTGGTAGTTAATATGAATGAAAGAGATGACAAAAATATCTCCTGTTTAGTCTGTTGCAGGGCTTACAGAGGTCACAAATTACTGCTGAGCTTCTCTGTGGAAGTACATTCATTTATGCCTAAATTTGATGGCTCAGATAAGTCACTTGACTCTGTGTGTGTGTGTATATTTGTGTATGTGTGTGAGAGACAGAGAGTGTATCTACATGTCTAAAATGTGACTGTTTTCCTCAAAATGTGAAATTGTTCTAGAATATTGTGACACTGATATTCTTAGACACTAGAGACTGATTGCACAATCTTGAACATGATGTTTTATGCCATGCAGCGTATGTAAAACATTGTCAAGCTGGAATTCTTTTGTCTTTCATTCCACATTCATAGTCAAGGATATCATCATTAATAAAAGTTTTTCCAGTCTTCTTTTATTAAGTTACTGAGAACAGAGAGGAAAACCGAAGTGAAGATCTCCTTGTTTAAATCAGCACTCTTAACCTGCATTCACAGAATCAACTTAAAATTGAACCCTGATGAGGAAGGACAAAAGAGATGTGAGGAGTGCATACTTTCAATGAATTTTTTAAGTTCAGATCCACAGAACTGTGTGGCCAGCACTATGAATTAGAATTGAACCTGGTTGGGATCACAGAAATGATAACACAGAGAAGTCAAAATGGGCAAGAGGAATTTTCTGTGTTTTACTGATGCGAATTTCTTTATTTGTTATACCACACAAAATACCATCTTCAGTAACAACTACAGATAAACAGGATCCCCAGACTGACTGTGTGGTTTTTACCTGCTTTGTCTGAATAAAAAGAAAAAAAAAAAAAGCTATTGCTAGCTTATTTATCAAGTAATCATTCTGTAACAGAAGCATGAACTCCTGGCATGGCTTGATTTGGAAGAATCAGAACTGAGAGAAAATTTCCTTGCCAGTAGTCCCAACTATCCTTCAAGAGACACTACTGACTACTTAAGTGAGAGTAAGGCTATCAGTGCCATAATGCAAAGGACTTCAATAAAATCCATCAAACAGACCTGTAGAGAGTCACTTTTAGCATTCACACTTATGTTTTTATGCAGCCAGCCCCAGAGAACAGGGATAGCAGCAACTGCACCACGAGTCTGGGCATTAACACTGGGACTGGAAAGTCAAAAGCTGGAAAATCACGGTGCAACAGCTTGCTAAAATGCTCTGAGTGAGAATACCCTCTTTGTATACTATGACTACCTATATTCCACCAAGTATAATGTTTGGGGTTTTCTTCCCCCGTTTGTTTTGCTTATTCCATTGGTAGACTGAGATTGAAATTAAGTTAGTTCAAATATTTACTCCTCTGAAATGTGAAATGACATCAAAGTCATTCACATTAGTGATTCATCTTCAAATTACTCATTCAGGTTTGACTCATTTTCCTACTGCAGGGATATCATTGTTTAGTGATATAATTTCTTACATTCCCAATTACTTAGACCCTATAATGGAAAATAAGAAATCATTGAGTGGGCAAGAGTGACTGTCAGCTAAATATAAGTCTGATCCACCTCTCAAATCTAAATTCACCTTTCCTGACATAATCCCATGCTAGTTTACAAACATAGAGTGAAAATGTTCCTCTAGTAGAAAGCTTCAACACACTTCAAGTCTTATTTGAGGCCTAAATCTTCGTTTGTGTGGCCTGAAGCTGAATGTGCTAAGACATGCCAGTCTACCAGAAGGTATTTTAAGTATATTTTGGGCACTTGAGGCCACAGTTAGCATCAAAGCTGGAAGGTCATTGCATTTAATGTGCTGCTGAGACTGTTATTAATCTTGTACTTTGGAGAAAGCCTGATATTATCCATTCCACTGACAGGGCTTCTCTGCTCTGAAGAATTTCACAGGCGAAGATGATGACTGTGACTCACCAGGCAGTGTTCAGGCCAGAGTTTGTCTGAGAGAATTAGACCATTTGAAAATCTTACTCATCAAATGCTTTCTATAATTAATAGCATTAATTTTAATTTGTAGAGATTTGTAATGCAAATATTCATGTTGGTACAAATGAAGAACGGATGGAAATGTGTGTGTCTGTAACCACCAGAAGAAACAGCAGAGCAAGAGTTAAAAGAATACCCTGTATTGATAACAACAGGCATTTTCCCAGGTTGTCCTTCCCAGACCACCATTCCTATCAGTAAAATTGAGGAACGTGTCCTTTTTTTGTCAAGACCACAGCACAGATGACTTGTCAGCAGAAGACTATGCACCCTGACAGCAGGATGGTGACAAGCTTGCAGTATATCAGTTAAATCACTACTATATCTGTTAGCCCACCCAGAAAACAAGAGTACAGACATAGTCTTTATCCTCCGAACAAGTTAAAACAGACAGTGAGCAGCAACCTGATAGAGGGTTCATGGAGGCAAAGCAAGCAAAATGCTAAGGTAAAGGATGACTATAATAGCTGATGAGCCCTAAAGGATATAAAAGATCTGTTCACAAATTAGCTAGTTGTCTGAAATCAAGAATAATTAGAGACATGATAAGCACTCAGTGTCTAGAGTGCCTTGGCCTCTGTGCAGCACAAAAGTGATGCTGACCAGACCATCTATGGTATTTGTAAGAATATACATATAAATATGAGTGAATGAAATCTATGAGAAAATGATTCTGTATGGGTGGAAGCAGCTTATTTATACATTTTGTAAATAAATGCAACCTTGCTTTTCCAAATGATCTTGCACTGAATTTTGATATGCTAAATCTCCTACTCATTAAATGATGTAATACAAGTCTTCCAAGAAGTAGCAATGTTCTCTGCTTTTTTGATTCTAGGCAAAGAGAAAAAAAAATGTTTGTTTTTCCAGGGAATGTATTTTTGAAGTCCAACTTAAATATGAAAAGGGACTTCTTTATTGAAATATTAATATTGACACCATTAGTTACTATACAGCAGCTTATGACTGTATTTTGATGCCTGATTTTGACCCATGTATTGCAAGACGCATGAATAAGTGATATTCTGTATTACCCCTGTACAGTTTCACTAGGCAGTCCCATTAGTGTAACTGATCACACTAGGCTAAAAGAATATTCACCTACTACACCTTTTTACATCTTTTTTTTTTTTTTAACACACTTATATACACATTTGTTACTTAGAACTATTCTTTATAAAAACTGAATAAAATGACATCACCAGTTTGTCCATATGTTATGAAATGCTACCCTTTGGTAACTTCATGTTGTCAAAGCTATATTCTTTTAAGTAAAAGTCCGGTGAGTTTAAAGAATAAAAAAAGAAGAAAAGTGTAGTATTTAAAAGATACAAATAAGCACTGATAGTATTACCTATTCATTTACTAAATATACTAAAGCAGAGAAAGCTTCAGAAAAAAAAAAGTCTTTTCATTGAGAGTGTTTGCAGCAGGGAGAAGAACTGATGTGCTCAGAACATTTTGAAGTTCCTATGGAAATTCACCCGTCATCACTTTAGATGTCTAAATGACATTTCACTCTGAGATAGTCACCTTATAAACTCTATAATCCATGGAGAAAAACAGGCACCTCCAGCAGGTGATCTGCTGGCCCATCTCAGAATGACATGAATGTCGGTACATGTCATTCAAAATAAGTACCTCTCAGGGTACTTATTTCCCTGTCTGTCTACAAAGGCCACCTATGGTGGCAAGCTTAAGAAGTAAACGTATAACTGAAGCTAGAAAGGATTCTTTGGCCTTGACAGACAAGTGAAGATGAATAAATTTTCCTTCTAAAAATGCATACCCTTGAAGTTCAAGCATACTCGCTCCTCGGTTAGGGAAATTAATGACAAGATAATAAAATATTTTTAAACTCATATTTTTACGTCTATTTCATTATTTTATAATTTACTTATTATATAAGATAGTTCAAGTCTTGCAAGTTTTTGCATGAAATAGTCCATTCACTTTTCCTTAAAATGTTGCAAAGCAAAACATAAACCAAGTCCCAGTTATGCTAAATGCTAGCAAAACTCATGTAAATCTCCTCTCCTTCCTTCCCCGCCTTCTCTTTAGTTTCACTGTAATGTTAATATGCCCTAAAAGTAAAATTTAGCTTTCTGAAACAAACAAACACACAAACAAACAAGACTGTACCTATGATAACGTGCATGCCAAGTCTCGCCAAGTGCTTCGCAGTTTGGTAACCGATTCCTTTAGCACCTCCAGTCACTATAGCAACCTTTCCATTTTGTGTAGGGAAAACTATATGAAGAGAGAGACATAATGCAAGGTTAGTTCAAAGTAATAATATGAATATAAGATCCACTTTACAGAAGCATACAGTTAACAGACCACCTAAGTTGGGCCAGTAAATAGTGCCAAAAACAAACTGTGCACAACAGGAAAAGTGTAGAACATTTGGCATGATTAACCAGACTAAAATCTCCCATTATTAACAATTCTGGAAAGACCAAGGTTGATGACACAAAAACCATACATCCAGCTCAGAGAAGAAAGGCATTCATTTCTGTTTGCATGCATTCTCTTATCCTGTAATAATCTCTCCCCTGCAAATTTAATCTTAACCTTATCTAAGACCAAGTATGATAGTACAAGAAGTACAATATGTGGTACCAGCCCATTCAGAAACCATTTCATCAATCGTGTCCTCAGGGAAAAGCATCAACTCGCAGCGAGGTATCCTGGAAACTTTGTGACTGGCGAAGGACAGAGCTCTGCCTCTGCTGCTCCACAAACACCGGAGACAGAGTGAACACCCGGTCCATCACAAGGCATCTCCCATTGGGAAGGGTGGGAAGGTGCTGTCCCAAATGAGGCATTTCCTCCTACCATTGGGCCATGGGAGCAAAAGCCCCCACAACATGAGAAAAGGGCTTTTTTATTGAATTCACCCATGGGAATGTCAAAAAGAGAAATGGATTCTGTCCAGACTGCTCATTGGGCTTGGCACTGAAGTCCAACCTGTTAGAAGACCGAGAAGACCTCAACACTATCCAGAATTCCTGCCTGATGCCCAGTTCCCTACATCTTTCTGGTGTTTTTACAAGCAGAGAATTCACGTATGACACGTTTGCCTCCTTTAGCAACGCCAGCGAATTGCTTCTGCTTGCATCGTCTTCAAAATGATGGGCGGGTTGTGAAACCCTTACTCATGGCGGCAATCAAGGGATCCTATGAAGGTAAGCAATTTTCCCATGTGGATAAGGATTGCATCATGTAGCCGGTAGGAAATGTTCTGGCCCTACCAAGAAAGATAGATTATTTCAGCCAAAGAAGAGCAAAGGTTGCCATGCAGGAATATTAATGTAATTGTTCTGGGTAGATATAAGCCAAATATAAAATATGATTTGGAGTGAAGTGGCAAATCTGTCATGTGAATCACATTTAGCTTTTACACTACTGAAGTGAATTTCTAATTTGCTTTTTAAAACAGGCTGCTAGACCCTTGTACAGGAAAAGAATTCATTGAATATTTCATTTTGCCACAGCACAGCCTCTGTGGGCAATGTTATGGAAAACAAATGTTCAAAAAATGCCAACTTTCATCTGTCAGAGGGCTTTCTTATTTGTTTTCTAGGTTTTTAGGGAACCTTCTTGTTGTGCAACACAAGTCTATTTTTTATACAGTTATGAAACACAGCACTAGTGCTAATACCAATTGTTTTCCTCTCAGCAGCTTCAAGAAAGACCCAGATTTTAATTTTCCTTAAAAAGGCAGTTCTCTTCAGTATGATTCAAACTGAAATTCTCTTTTCTTTGGGTAACTATATCATTTTTCTGCCACTATACAGTAGGAATTATTTGCTATTATTTGGAAACTTTTTTTTTCCATTGATGTCCATGTACATATGTGTTCTAAAACATCACCTGAGGTAAATAAAACTCTACCAAGAGTAAGAGGTTCAGTTATTTATATGAACAGTACTGCTTATATCCACCAAAACTATTTGTTGTAACAAAGCCTGAGATGTCCACATTATTTTAATAGTTAGGGCTAGAAGTTAAACTTGATAAAAAACACTGGATTAAATTTTCAAATTCATGCAGTCTTTTTTAATTGAACTTGACTTTTTGTATAACACTTTTCCTGATCTGTTCTTTGTCACTGAGGCAGAAGAGAAAAAAAAATAAAAAAAGGAGAAAGTTTTGCAGCTTTTGAAAATGCAGATGGAAAATGAAGCGTCTGAAGAGGGACAAACTGTTCTTAGCGCGATACAAGATGTCACTTCTCTGCGAGTAGCCCTTGTGCTCCACTGAAATCAGGTAGATCTGAAACTTGGCAAGTACCTGAGCTCAAGGCCTTTCAGGCACTGCATGAAAACTATTGCCTGAACAATTCCAGTGCTTAAAAGGGGAAAACAGCAGGCGTGTTTTGTTCAGCTTGGGTGGCATCTTAGACTTCATGAAAACAAACACACATTCCCTTGTGCCAGGGCTGTGCAGAAGAGAGGAGGCAGGTCTCTGAAACACAAACCAGGCAATACTGTATGCAAGAAAGCAGACAGTTCAGTTGAGGCAAATGCAGAAACAAAGTTGATGCCAAGGACAGAAACTGCAAGAAAAAGAAACAAAAATGGTCCCCAAACTGACAGGATTTTGAGGAGGGAGATAACACACATGTTAAAAAAGCCCCCGCTCAACGCGGTCCGTGGCACAGAATCCTAGGTCTGGATTCCCCAGTGACTCCTTACGCCAGCCGAGTCCACACGGAGAGACCTCTGTGGAGGCCTTTCAGAAAGGGCTGAAGAGGCTCCTCACCAGTTTCTGGGCATTAGGTGTGTATGTAGCCTGCGTGCAGCAAGCACATATGTATTTGTAAAGAAAACTTAATCCAGAAGCCAATCGCATGCTCTTGTTTCTACCAAGTAATTTTCTTCAGAAGTTTAATCCAATCCTAATTGAAAATATTGAAAATTCTCCTACGAAGGCTAATAAAGCAGGTTGCATAAATTGCATAAATGTAAGATTTGCTTCCCCATAGCTCTCCCTGCCTGTTTATGTTTTAATCTTCAATCTACTTGCCCAGTAGGGTATATGATCCAGAGGGGGAAGGAAGGCAAAGTAATTTCCATTTCAGCTATAGTGAAACAAATAAACAACAACTACAACAACAGCAACAAATTGTAACAACAGCAACAAGAGGAAATTCCTCAAGAACTGCTTTGCTTAAGCCCAAGTATGTTATTTTCCTTCTCAGATGTCTCCCAATGCTTCCTTCTGCTTTCCTGCTTCTCGCCACCTTGTCAACTGGTGATTTCAATTTTATGTTGCATACACATGCTAGCACTATACCAAATAAGTTCTATTTTCATGTCAATATAATTCACTTCTTAGAATAAAATGAGTGACAGAAGAGGAGAAAAAATAACGCAGGAATAGGAGAGGAGATAACATGAAGGAAAAGGGGAAGTCAGAAGAGCTAAGTGATAATAGATATCACTATAATAAAGTGGTATTTTGCAGAGGACAGAGAAAGAAAATGCCTGGTCCTATCTTGTCCATCAGGGCTACAGAGCAGACAAGGGAATTTTTGGTCACTCAGATCAGGTACATGGTAGCTTGCAAATAAAATCAAGGCAGACACACAGACTTGTCTATGGGGATGAGTTCAGCAAGATCATATAGCACAGAATATTTTGAAACAGGCCTTTTTAGCAGCTACCTCCAACAACCTAAGAAAGCACTCTAGAAAATTGAGATTTCATTTTTTCAAAGGGGGGGAATGAGGGCTGCAGACACACCGGTAAATGGTAAACATCTGTTTATTTACAATGGCTACAGTATATAACTTCCACGGAACATGGTTTCAAATAGACGTAACACTACATATCACATCTTAATGTACGAGTTTCTAAACCTAAAATAGGAAACAGAGAATGCATTGAAAACCGAAACGAATATGTAGGAAAAAAAAAATAACTGTATTCTTATTTTTCCCATCAGCAGAACAGGTGCATTTTTCCCATCCAAAGAGGTACCCAAAAGTGAAAAAGTGTCTCTGGGAACACGAGATGCTGTTAGTTTTTATTTCAGCACAGGCACAACCGAACCCAGGCCGGTGCGTAAGCAGCTGTAGGCAGCTATAGTGCAAGGCGGCCGGCTGCGTGGTGAAAAGCTGCTTCCCCCAGCACGGCAGCCCCACGGGGCGCCCCCAAAGCAGCGCGGGGCGCAGGCTGCCCCTCGGCAGCCCCGGCTCGGCTTTGCGCGGCAGCCTGAGCCGCACGCGGCCCCGCGCGAAGGGCCCTGCGGGCGGGCGGCCGCCGCGTCCCGCTGCATCCGACACGTCCGCACCCGGCACGTCCTCGGGGACACTTCGGGCACCCAACAGGAAACCTTCCCGCTCGCTCTCTGCTCCTGCTCCCGAGGAGAGGGTGGATGCTGATGTCGGTGGCGGAGGGGGAGCTGGCGCTAGTGGAAAACCCCGGCCGGGCTCCCTGTGCTCCTTTGCCCTTTACGTTTCCAGGAACTCGCCGTCGGCCTCCACGCACCGGTTCATCCAGGAGAAGGAGGCCGAGGGGTCTGCCTGCATCGCAAATTATTCAGAACAAATAAGCTCAGCTACTCTGAAAATGGATTCAGCTAAAGCAGAAAAAGGCAGATTTATCCTGGAGTAAGTATGTCCAAATATGAAGCTCTTTTAGAATAAATTACTGTGTTTTAAGCATGTTTTTCCTTAGTCTGAAACAACTTCTATGTACAGACAGATCCTCAATATGAAGAATTTAAGGCAAATTCTGTAATTTTTGAAAGAAAATATAAATACTAATTTTCTAGAGGCTCTTAAAAGAAGCTGACAAGATGTCTGTGAGATTGCTAAAACCACAGGGAAATAAAACAGAGTGTTGCTCTGTATCAATTACTAGTCCCTGCTGGCAAAATCTCAACTTCAGAAGTAGGAATGGGGATAATTAAAGTAGTCAAAATAAAACAGAAGTATTAAACTGTCTTCTTTGTACTATGTAAACACAGACAATGCAAATCCCAGAAAAAGAGCTCCCCTTAAAAGTTGATTGCCTCGGTATTCTGCAAGCTTTACAACACAGCCTGTTTGAGGCAAAAAGAAGTATTAAAAGTTTATTACGAAGTACAAAGTAAATTGCTTCAAGTTTTTATTAAGTCTCGTCTCCTACTCTATTAATCCTGCGTCTGCACTGTGGAATATTATGAGTCATTTGGACATTAAAATATAATATCTTTATATTAATCTCTTCATTAAAAACTCTTTTTAAGACAGTAAAGGCCAAAGGCAGAATTTAGATTGACTGAATAAAAGTCTCCCGTCCTTATCTGTCAAGGAAGACAAGCACTGCTGAAGGCCTCCAAGGAGCTGGTCAGGGCGGCCACCCGGGATCTGCTGAGCAGGGGCTGCACCGAGCGCTTTGCACAGGGGCTTGGTGGAGTTCTCCCAGAGAGACCTCCACAGGCAAATCCCAACAGCTATTTTTTGCCTTCCTCGTATAACTGAATAATCCACATGCAAATATTATGCCTGAAGGTAACTGGTAGAACTGCAAATGAGGGGGAAAAAAAAAAAAAAAAGAAAAAAGAAAGAAGCCACCATATGTAGTTTGATGATAGAATAGCAACTATCAAGTTTGGAGCTCTTCTGAGTGAGAAAAAGGGAGCAAACTGCAATTTGCAGTCCTAAACTAAGGCCACGGGACATGGACACAGGCCAATCAAGTTCTCACTGACTCAAAAAAATTAATAGAGTTCAATCTGCTGCAGAGTTACCAAGTAGTTTCTCCTGTTCCAAAATGTTCCAGTTCTTTACTCTAATTTGCACTGTGATAGTGTTGAGATTATAGCCATTAACATCCATTTCCAAGCAGATGGTATAAAATAATTCATTCGTTACTATGGGAGGCAGTCAGGAGACCACTGGGGAATTCATATAGGTTTCAGCAAAAGACTTCTGTTTGAGCCTTACAGTAACATCTTCAAACACTTCCACCTCAGTGCAAAGCCAGTACACAGCACCTAGACTCAAAAACATCATTCCAGGATGCAGACAAGTTACAAATTCTAAGACAAAACATTGCATATCACGCATTTACCTCCAGAGGAATAAACAAGCCTATTTTATTTTATTTTATTTTATTTTATTTTATTTTATTTTATTTTATTTTATTTTATTTTATTTTGACATAGGCTTTCACTAGCAGAAAAGAAGATGCAAGTCATAAGCTTGTACAGATTATCTTCCAAATGCAAATTGTCTTCCAGGATTTGCACACAAAAATCTCGTCTGCCTCTGCTGCTTCCTATCACCTTCCTAAGGAACATCAGTATGTAATCAAGATTGAAGGCTTTTACGGTTGGAAACCAGGTAGGTGGCAACCAGCCTGACTAGTCCTCCTATGGAATGGTATTCTGATGGCTTCAACACTTTCAAGACTTTCTGCTCATCAACAACTGTCATGTGCACATGTAGATCAAATGGCACATGACCAACAAGGTCCAATGTATCCTGAGTCATTTGGAGATATTGCACAGGGGAATTTATCTGCCCAGGAAAAGCATCTCTTTCCAAGTAGAACTGGAGATTTGCATCAACCAGGTCACAAGCCTACCAGCTTTTGCCTGGCTTTGTGTTCACAAAAGAAGGGAAAGTCAAGATTCATGAGCAAACAGAGGTATTGGAAACAGGCTGGCCTTGGTGTTAGTCATGGGGAGAGTGTTGAAGAACCAGAAAAGCAGGAGGAACCAAATCATAGAAATGGGTCCCTCATCCTACAAAGGAATAGTATCTCAAAGGGCTATTAATGGAACAACAAGAGTCAGATGGCTGTAAAAATTTCAGCAGCTAGAAGAAGATCTAATTTAAGATTCCTCCTACACAGTTGCTGATAGGGAAGGTGGATCATTAACCAGCGCTCCCAAAACCACAGCTTTAAGTCTTGGTGTCCAGAAGACCAGGAACATTGGCCTAAGGCTCACAGTGCTCCTAATAACTGTGTACCGGTGAGCTAGGCCACAAACACCTCACATTTACTGAAGCTAGGAATTCAGAATAGTTAGGAATAAGTTGCATCCCCACGTTTGGGCCTGGGATCTGCCAGGCGGGAAGGCCGTGAGCGCATGGAGCGCGAAGGGGGCCCTTCCCGAGCCCGGCAGCCTGGCCGTGCACGTTGGCAGGGCCGGGCCCGCGGCGGTCTCGCTCGGCTCTCGCACACAGGGCGCTGCAGTCGGGCCCGGCTACCACAGCGCTGGGACAGGCGCCCAAAGGTAGCACGGAGGTAAGTGACACACAGAAGAGGAAGAGTTGGAGCTCTGGCAGCTGGAAGAGCTGTGTGCTCACCAGGATGATGTGCTACATGGACCCCCATCTCCACCCCACCTCATCAGTACAGAAACAAGTGATATCTCTTAGGTTTATAAGCAAGTACCAGCAATCTCTTGAGCCAGACTAACTTTTTATTATTATTATTTTTACAAACTGCCAACAGAAACAACAACAACAAAAAAAGCAGCCTATCATAAGATTGTAGCATTTCTGTAGCTTTCTGATACATTTGCCAGCTTGCTATTGGGAGGGAGTGGTAAGTTTTGCAGGCAAGAAGACACGCCATTCACAGAAGTCAGAGAAAGAACTTCCTAAAATCTATTATAGGATTTTAAACCTGGACAAGTCATTAAGCATACGGGAAAGCTATCCATAGAAGATTAATATGCAGCTAGCTCCTCCTTTTGTCCTATTCTTCATCTCTTTTGGAGGCTTTGTGGGATATTATACAGGTAAATAATATTACTAGAGCAAGGAAACACTGTTAAAAAACTGTACCAAAATATCCACAGCAAGACCCAGTTACGTTAAAAGCAATCCATATATTGGAAAAGAAGCTGCAAGATAAACTAGTGAGGTAGTAAGAGAGTTCTTCTCGTCTTACAACGCCAGCATTATAGGACTGAAAGAATTTTGTTTTCCTAAAGAAAAGTCATGATGCAGTAACTGAGATACATTTTAAGAGCAACTGCTTTTGGCAATCAAAAATCAATTTCTTGTGATAAGAAATCTCTCTAGCAAAATTAGCAGGGGGGTAAGCGTGGATGCCCTGGAAAACTTCATTTGCATGACACACCTATCCACACTTCTTCTAGTGATTCTTGGAAAGAAGGTGCAAATCCAGATAAGGGGGAAACTGTGTAGAGGGCAAGGTGGGAGGGAGAAGGAGGAGGAGAAGAACGAAATACCAGCCTCTCAAATATAGAAAGAAAAAAACACTGTAAGGAAAAATAAAACATTTTTGTAGACAAGAGGTCATTTCCAAGTGCTTCAACACTCTTTCGTCCTCTGCTCACCACCTTTCCTACCTCCAAGGAAATTTAGCTGAAAAAAGACAGTAATGTCTCCAAGTAATTCAATACAACTGAATCACAAGGCTCCCTGTAGAGGTGCTGTTCTCAAAATTTTCAAGCAAAGAGACTTGTACAGACTGCTTGGTCTACTGCTGCTTCCTGATACCAATCAACTTAGATTCGGCAAGTGGAACGTGCTGAAATTCAAGGCTCTGTAGCCACTAACTGGTAGAAAGGAATGCTAGAGCTCTTGCCAAAGTCATCAGAAAGTTGAATATTTTCTTTGCATTTGCACTTGTATTTTCAGTGACATTTCTTTTAAAGCTTGTGACTGGAGTGTCTGCAAATGAAAATGACTGCCTAGTCAAGAGAGCCTGGGGAAACTGCACTTTCACACACCTTCTGATTGGAGCCTGAGCGTCTTAGGACTCAGGTCCTCAATAGGAGGGCTGTCAGTAGGACCATCAATATTATTGATCCTGGTTTTCTTTGATATTGCTAGATATGCCAAAAGGGCAGCACAGAGAAAAAGACAATCAGAGTTTTCAAAAACAGTGTAGATGGTAATTTTATGATCTACATTGGCTCTTCCCTCTGACCGTGACACCAATAAAATCTGTGCAGACTTTCTGCAGTCAGGACCTTTGATCACATCCACAGAAAGTTTAAATGAGCTCCCCAAAACTTAGCATAGAGATGCTAAGAATGGAGAAAACTAAGGAGCGTGGCTAATTTGGATAGTTTGATTGCAATTCCAGAGCTTTTCTTAGACAAGGGGCAGAAGGCTGCATGGAACAACAGTATATTGGGTATATACCCAATGTTTTTGCTGTTCAAGTTTAGGCAGATCCTGCAGGGAGTTATCCTGTTGGCAGGAAATTTGCTGTTAACACATATGGAGCTGCCCTAAGGATAAAAAGAGCAAAAATAGAAGGCAGGGTGCAGCTCCTGAGTTTTAAATCTCACTATGGCCATGCTTGCCACTCTAGGGTACTTGTTTCTTTAGCCCAATACTGTATACTATATATACTCATCTGTAGATAAGAAAACTGAATCTATTATTTTACAAATGCCAAATAGATAGATTGAACTCACCATTATACATCAGCCAGCTCAGAAATATCTCAGTACACTAGTAAAATGTGCCAGAAGTTCCACAGGCACCCAGGTTTGCCCACAGTCTTCACTGAGGGAAAAAATTCCCATCTACACACATGAATTTGTAGGAACAGAAGAACATTAGGCCTGTAGACAGGGGCAGAAGAGACAGAAAAGGGAGAAAGAGAGAGAAAGAGAGAAATAAGAGAGAAAAATTGCTTTGGACCTGCAAA
>JAVCKT010095976.1:0-13914 GCA_032273925.1 Rhynchotus rufescens
TCCTTTAGGAAGATGTGAGGCAGCATATGGTGTCACACCCATCAAAACTTATTGCATGGTGCAGGAATTAAGCTTTTGTCCATGAGTGAGCTACAGTCCTATGTCAAAACTAACTGTCTCAATTTCTTCCACAAATGTTGGGACCAAAGCAAAGGCTGTTCCCATCACCCCTGCTAGCAATTATTTCCTTACCCAAAAGCGCAGGATAAAAATCTTCGCTAGATTATTCACAAGGACTTTGCTGGATGAGCATGGCCATCAAACTGAGCTTTTTTTTCCTGTAAGTTCATCCTTATT
Source organism: Rhynchotus rufescens (assembly GCA_032273925.1). Lineage (NCBI taxonomy): Eukaryota > Metazoa > Chordata > Aves > Tinamiformes > Tinamidae > Rhynchotus > Rhynchotus rufescens. Next base: position 298 of record JAVCKT010095976.1, read on the forward strand.
TTAAGATTCTAACAGTCTTCTCTAACAAGTTTGAAAAACTATGAACAGTTAAGTACCATGTTCGCAGCACCTTCAGAGCACGTGTATTTCCAGTGAATACTGTAAGGCATAACAGCACTTTTGCCATCTGCAAGCAGAGAAGGCCAGGTAGCCCCAGTGGAAGGAGCTGCTGCAGGCAGCCAACAGCTTGCCCTCTGTTATCAGCACTCTTCAATTCTAGCTGTAACCAAATTCTGAGTCAGTTTATCTCAATGCCTTTGAAAGAATAAATCACTGAGTATGTGAGTATGTTCATACAGCAGAACAAAGATAACCTTGTATTCTGAAACTGTGCACATGTGGTCATAAACTGAGTTATGTTTTCCAGTACTGTAAAAGTATTGCTACGTATGGAACAAGAACAGCACAATAATAGAAGGACTGTTTATCCATAAAATCCTAGGGCTACTCAAAATAAAACATTATTTTTAAGCATGATTTACACAAACCATTTTAGAACAAGAACCTAGAAATCCAAGCTTGGAGCATATTTTCCTATTGCAAATTAAATTCAAAGCTAGAGTAGTTATAATAATCAAGGCTGTCTAGGATGATGTACACATCTGTTAAAGCTCTTCAGTCTGCAGGCTTACAGATAACCCCCGGGGTAATAAAAGGTCTTCACACAAATGACGGGAAAAATAATTGTAATTTTCCTTGAAACATTTAATTTTAAAAGTTTTCAGGCTGTAAAGCTAGTTGGAAGGTGGCAGCTTGAATTTTTTTGCAACATGACTTGAGCAGCATACATAGCATACACCCAGGTACCATTTATAGGGTCCTGTCAAGATCTTAGAGCCCTATCTGCCCTCAGTATGGACTATCCGTGCAGAATGGGTGCAATGTTTTTAACAGATTTTTTTCATGGAACTTTTCTATTTTTCAGAGCTTTTTTTTTTTCTCTTAAAATTAATTCCAGACAATATTCCCCACTTTGCTAATAAATTTTATCTAAATAATGTGTGATCCCACCACAGATGTATCAGGTTTAGAAAAGAATGTGTGAGGATATCATGTTGCACAGCTATTTTAAGACTTCAGTATTACAAAGCCATCTCACTTATAAAATAGCAAGTGCAGACATGGCCTCCTTTTTGCAGTGGAGCCCACATCTAAAGAAAAAGCTGAACCAGAGAACACAAGTACAAAAACAACTTGCACCATTTAAAGTATTTTCTACGCTAAACTCTGCAGTTCATTCTGATCTCATTTTTACCAATATAAGTTCACGGAAATCAGCCAAGTTCTACAGATGTAAAATGAGTAGAGGCAAAAGACAACCCTAAAAATCCTTGTCCCTCACAAGATATTATTTTCTGGTGCTTAAATAATAGCCTTCTGCTAGGCAATACACAAACAGAGCTAATTTTATGCAGGAGTAGCTGCTATTATACTCTCTGATATATAACAACCAGAGAGTAAGAGAGCTGACAGGCAGAACAGGTTTCAGTATGCCATTCCCGACCTTTCTGAGGCAAAATTAGCTGTCTGTGAAACAAGGGGAAAAAAAACACCAGAAAGTGTGGTCTTCTCTCCTGCTATTTCAGGTCTCTGCTACAACACTAACACAAGCTCTTTTGCCAAACACAAGACTATCGACCTTTCTGGCCTTCTGAAAGGGTGCAGAAGTTCACTTACCAAGGGTTTTTTTTTTCCAGGAGAGAACCTGAGATTTTACCCAGAGGGATAAGCTTTAATATGGGTGCTCCTTGTTGCTGAATGAAGGTCACGGAACAAAACACAGATTGGGAACATATTAGTTTAGACCACTGTCTTGAGCAATCATTGATTACAGAATACTTCTAAGACTCAGTATAGCTTATTTTGCTCCACTTTATTGCTCAATATTCCCCACAGTTTGGGCATAAAACCTGTAAAGTGAGGTTTCAAAGCATGTTCACATGCCTGAGATAACGAAGGGGATGGATTCTGAGCAGTAACCCGATTTCTGTCTTCTCATCTCAAAGACAGCCTCATGCACTCATGGTTGGGTTTGGATAGGCAATGCTTTTACAGCATCATTTGTGGCAGATGGAAGCAAGCTCTGCCCAAGCCTGAAAAGGGTAATGTAACCATATTGTCATTGCACTAGGCCCCAAGTAATATATTCTGCCATTACGTTTTGTCTCCCTCAGTAATTTTAATTAATCTTGTCTCAAGTGCTGTAGTGACCAGGTCTGAACTGACTACCTCTAGTATCCAGTGGATGTAACTAACCCATGACAAGCAGGCCCTGTATGGCAGGTGTCAGCCCTCATTTGGTCCCACTTTCCACCCTGCTTTCCCACTGAGCTCAGCAACCACCATCCTGCCTCCAGGCAGCTGCCTCCATGGAAAAAGGCAACTGGGAAGCACTCTCAACACCCAGAGCAACTTCCTCAGCACAGGCAGCAACGAACACAGAGAAAATACAGAAGCAAAGAATAACAACAAGAGGGAAGAGAAATGTAAAGCGGCAAGCAAGACTCAAGTTTTCAATTCTAAGACTTATTTTACTTGCCTCCATTGAAGTCTGAGTAACAATAAAATGCAAATTAACTTTTTACATAGATTGAGGGAAAGGGAATCTCAGGCCTACACCCACATTACCTTTACGTACTCAGATTTTTTTTTTTTGCAGTGAGTATTCAGAAGAAAGCCAAGGGAGCATACACATACTCAAAGTGCCTGCTGTCCACAATTCTCATCAGTCTTACAGAAGGAGAAACTGAAATGTCATTACTTACAATTATGCTCTCCATAATTTCCCTTAGAGTTCCCAGATTTATAAAATAAAAGACCCATAAGCAATACTCAAAGATGAAGGCTGGTGTGTAAAACGCCAACCACTAAATTTAATTCAACATCCATCTGATTAAAGCATACCCTTCTAGCTGAAGCTCCCCTCCTATAAAGCAAGCAAAGTTGTTTTAAAAAAAACATTTGCTTATTCTATTGTTAATTTTCTGTTAGTGACAAAAGGATGCAACATATATGCAAGCTTAAATTGTGCAATGATACAGACAATTTTTAACTGTCACCTATATCTCCTCTTTTGCTAAGGTAAATAGACTGAGTTATTTTAAGGTCTTCACTGCAGGAGTGTTCCTCCATGCCAGAGATTTTCATCACAATCTTTAAGTTCATTTTGCAGCTGAGATGGGTGCTAAACAGACATGCTATTCCCGGATCGGCCCCTTTCTCCCATTCTTCCTCATATTCTTTGATCTTTTAATTCTGACATCCAAAACTTTTCAGTGGGAGGTCTGAAAAGATCTTTGGCCACCTCAAAAATCTTGCCAGGTTCACTGCCTTGCATTTCCCCACCTGCCTTGCCTGCTCCTGAACAAACAACTTTGTGTTTGACTGTATTAATAAATTGTGTCTAAATAGGTCCAGTTTACCAATTCTTCCCTCTAGCTTCTATGTCCTCATAATTAATTGAAACTCTGCCAATCTTTGTAACATAAAATCACTGCTAATTGCAGGTTGGGGATGCTTGTGTCTCTATCACACAGGTCACACAAAGCTGTATAGGACTTGGTAATAATACCATGTGTGGAACATCTAGAAACACTTCTATTTGGTGAGGCTTCTCTTTTGGTAACTACTGGCAGAGATTTGTCAGTGGCCAATTTTTAATCTATGCAATACTCATTTTACCGATATCATAATGTGCCAGTCTTAAATTAGAATATTATGTGGTACTAACACCAGCATTATTATTTTTATGCATTTTATGAAACAGATGGGAATTAGGCTTTCTTGACATGATCCTTCTCCTCCAAAAGCATGATGAATGCCATTAAATATGTTCCATATCCTTTAAGTCTTGCATATTTTCTTTTCTAATATTCAGCTTGCATGTGATGACAAGATAACTAAAAATTTGCATTTTTAGTAACTATGGACTAGATCCAGTTACTAAAAGATGCATGACTTCTTCATAACAATAGAGTCTTTTTCATATCTATAAAAACCAGCCAAGCTGGGACTGTCAATATTCTTGGCATAATTTATCCAGAAATGCCTACTTGGAACAAAGAAAAAGAAGTCTGTTCCTAACATATACCCCTTAGACCTCCTCATTAGCTGGCAAGATAGCAAGGCACTTTTTCCACCTGTGTATAACCTGAATACATCAATTCGAATATTTCAAAACAGAACAAAAATAAAATATGCCAAAACTCTAAAACACACGGAAATATTATATATGATTTTTCTATTTTCTTCAGAGATGCAGACTCAGCTATTTGGTAGACTGGGGAAAACAATAAAGAATTAAACCATGAGTGTGTCAATAAGATAGGGATTTAAGCCATGATTCTCTTCTCATTTACTACAGATCAGCTCTGCTGAGGATAACAGCACTGTGAAAATATGAAGTGATTCATGAATGCCAACAGGCTCACAGAAATTGAATCCCAAGCTTAGATTTGCTATGTGTTCATTATCTTTGCTTTGTGCAAACATCCAGGCAAGAGGTTCTTCTTTGAACAGACACTTGTGCAAATTGAGTTCTGGACTTAGCACACAGTTCGCTGAAAAATTAGTTTCTCCACAAAGATGTGGGAAAAGTTTCTCCTCTAAAGTCCCAAGCTGCTAACAAGGTGGGGGATGCAGTTAGGATTTAGGCTTGACATCAGCACTGGGCCAAACTGAGCATGTTGAAAGGAAGATGGCCTCTTTGAGGGTGTTAGATTCATTAGGTGAGTTACCAGCCAACAAGTGCAGGTAAACATATAGAAAGATTTAAGACAACAGATTAGAAAAATCACGGAGATCAGTACAGAGCTCCCGGTACATCACCAGCTACTAGAACCAGGAACATACTGCATCCAAAAGGCACAGGGGCCTGGCCCAAACAAGAAAGAGTTACTGAAGAGGGCACTAATTCATATTGTACAGGTGTTTGATACATACGCAGGCTATGACTTATTACCTCCCAGATGGCAGTCACTTTGAATAGCTCTGCCAGCGCTTTAACTGGAGCCCTGGAACTGATGTGTTCTCCTGAGACAGGCTCTCAGTGCAAAGCAGCACCGAGCACGGTGCCAAGCAACAGCCAGATTCCTACACAGCGGCGATTCATTAGGGCAGATAGGGATCCGAACACACCTCACACTGATGCAATGACTGCAGGAGACAAGAGAAGATTCATTTTAAAACTCACCCGACCTGCACTATCTCAGTAGACCACATTTCATCAGAGCCACTCCTAAGTTCACCCCAAACAAACTGGCCCCACGTGCTTTGGGATCCCCTCACCCCATCTGGGATGCTGAGCAGTTTTCAATTCAAATATTAGCAGAGCTGGCCCAGACAGGCAGTCCCCAAGCACCATTTGAAGCCTTAAGGTCCATTTAGAAAATAAATAATTGCTCTCTAGGAACATTTTGGACTCACATCAACACTTCATTTTGGGTTTTGCTGTGCCAAAATGAGCAAAGAATTCCTTATGTGCTTAGAATGAGGATTTAAACATTCCAAATACATAGGGCTGACCTCCACGAATTTTAACCTGGAGAGTAAAAACCATGATCCAGTCACACATACTGTTTAAAAAAAGGAGAGCAGCAAGTAGAAGCCATAATGAATGCTTAGTTTTCATATTAGTTATAGGATATCGTTCCTGAAAATGCAACAACTCTGTGTGTATGTTCATGCTGTTCTCTGTCCAAGAGTATTTCAGTTGTCTTCTCCACCCAACCATCAGAGCTGGTGAGACTGAAGAGTGCTCAGTGTCAAAGACTATGTAAAAATTCTGGTTCTGGAGGAATGGCCTAACATTCATCTACTTTAAAATTTATCTGCTGCCTTTTTGTTTGGTCACTCAGTTTTGCAAGGTTCATCTAGAGCCCAGTTTCATCAATACAACATTTGATTACCTGGAAGAGTTTAATATTGTCTGAAAACTTGGAGACTTCCTTGTTCACTCATTTACTCAGCTCATTGATGATGAAAAAACAATCCCAGCCACTGAAGGCTCCCAGATGATTCTTTTCCATGATGAAAATTGAATATTAGGTACATTAATGCTCTGTCGTTTGCTAGATAAATTTTGGCATCTAAAAGAAAGGTAGATTCACTTCTCCAGATGAAACAGTGTCTATTCACACTGACATTCTTCACTGGTGACTACAGCACTGTTAACGTGAGCATCTGCCCACAGAATGAGCTTTGATGACAGAGTTACATCTTACACACACAATCAAATAGCACAGAAATCAAAAGAATTGCAAGGAAAAGAGAAGGATTAAAGTTTTTCCCTAAAAATATGCTAACCAGTAAAAAGCTGCAGACTATAATTTTTCTGACTCGGGCAAACTCATTCACTGAATGCCACTTTTCAATTTTACATGAATCACTCTTAGAGCAACCATTTATAAGACCCTACATGCAGAAAACAGCAGTCTTGTGATTGCAAATAGGAATTGACTTTGGTATTCATCACTTAGAAAAGGGAAACATCTTCAGTTATAAAGAAAAAGAGAATTTAAAGGAGTATTGTCTAATAATAGACTCAGCAGTCAGGCAGGCTTTTCATTAGTCTCACTTGTACCATTTGCACCAAGATAACTTCAGCAAGGCAAGCAGAAAGCAGACTCCAGCTTCCCTGACACTAGGTCCCATCCTCCCAACAACACCTGCTCAGAAAATTGCCTTATCCCAGCCTGGGAGCAGCCGCTATCCTTCCACCTCATTGCCTAACAGCAGCACATCCCTCTCCCTGCTCCTGCATCTTGCACGAAAACTGGATTGCTCTGTTGTTAACAGCCTGGCAGGGCAGCTCAGAGAACAGATGTGAAGGGAATAGATGCACATATTCTCCATGCAGGTAAAACGCCATGGGAGAGCATTTTCTCTGCATGCGTTCAGGTAGTTTTGGCTAGTTTTACTGCAGTACTAGTGTTCTCCCATCTTCTGCATTATGTCCAGATGATGTTATCTTTGGTAGGGCTGGAGTAGTCTAACTGGGAATTCAAATACATGTTTATCTGGCCAGCTTACATAGGGACAGTATTTCATGTTAAAATTTTCATATATAATGTGAGTATATAACCCTCCATCATGGCTTCTGAGGGGAACACCCTGGGATAAGCAGCATCACACAAGCCAGAGTGGAAGAATCTGTATCAGAACACCTGGATATCCATCCCAGGACAGAATGTCAGTTTATATTGAAATCATTATTATTAACTAATCTCTGTACCTTCCCCAACTTCACTTGTGTAGCCCTGGCAGACGGCGATGTCCAAAACCAGTGTGTTGCCCTTCAGCCCTGTTGGTTTTGGAGAAAATTTTGCTTTCCAGCTGCGCTGGATCCCTATGGGGCAGGACGACCAAAGCCCCTGGAGCACCATGACTGCCAGTGGGATGAGCAGCTAAGAAGGGTCAAGAGCATAGGGAGATTTCTGATCCTAACCATGGGGTGCTGAGCAAGGCAGCCGTCCATATCTTCCTCTTACTGGGACTGCATTTCTGAACAGTGGCAGTGAGGAGAGCTCACACTGTTGACATTTGTAAACGCATCCAGCCTGGTGCAAACGGTGCATCTGCAGTAAGCAAACTTCCTCCTAATGTTTGTAAACTCAGACCTAAGAAAAGGTCAGCCAGGTTTCAGCCCGGCCGAGCACATCTCATCTGCTGCTCAGAGCACTAATAAAGAGCACTGGTAGAAATGGGCAGACTAATTTTCCAATTTCCTTAAATCTCTGCTTCATATTACAGAGACAAATTAGCAACACACTACAGGCTCTAGGCATATGCTCTTAAAGAACAGAATTAATAGATAACACGATTAGCAGGGATCAGTAAACAGGATGTGTCCCAAAAATAATCTCTCAAGGGCTCTACCAGCTAAATTTAAACTATTTAACAAGGATAGTTTGCCTACAGCAACAGCAGATTAAGCTGCCAAGTGCACAGTTTGTTGAAGGCTTAAGGGCTCAACTCTGCAACTTGTGTTTGCCTTGAAATTTAATTTTCCTTTGACGCAGAAGGCTGGGAGAAACTCCTCTGCAGAGGAATTCAACACGCTGAAGAGCCAAGGCAAAGCACTTGCTGACCGCAGCGCTCATGGTCATGCCCTGAAGGACCAGTTTAGGGGCTGCACGAGGACAAAGGAAAGACTGAGTAGAGCCCAGCTGTAGCTCATCTGCCCAGTTCCAGCAGCTGCTCGTAGATTCCCAGGCTCACCATCAAGATGGGGAAACTTTGCCTTTATAAAGATGTCCTCCTAAGTAGTGTTTTCCTCACATAAGAAGTTTATTTGCATACTCCAGTCATGCCTTACTTGTGCTGCTCACAGCAGGTCACATTTTGGCCCCAAACACAGATGTCCAAACACCGCAGGAGTTACGTGCAAAGCTTGTGTGTGAGATCAGAGCTTGTTCCCAGGCCTCCTACTGGCAGGCGCATACTAAATACTTCAGAGATATGGAACAAACTCCAATGAGAGCTCAAGATGTGAACTCCAGAAGCCAAAGCTGCCTTATTCAGCCTGGGTTTCACTAGCAAGAAGGGCACTGCAGGCTGCTGGCATACCTGCCAGCCAGCCTAACACATGCCATAACGCTTCAGGTGGGAAGTTTCCGAGTCTCTTTCAGATTTCTGGGAAAGAGAGAAGGGTGGGGGTACCTGATCCCACCTGCCTGCCCTAAAAGGAGGCCTTTTTGCCCCACAAAGCAGGGCAGTCCCTTCCGCTAGGGCTGCTGTCAGCCTTGGGCCTCTTCTTAATGCCTGTGCTGGAAGCTTTGCCAAAGCAGCAGTCACAGAGCAGGCCCTTGGGCCTGTTCTGGTTATCTGTGCTCTTCAGACTCCCCCAGTGCACAGCCACTTAATCTTTTGGACCTCTAAACAGGCTAGCATCACATGGAAGGCTTTTATCCTTTGATTTCCCCTACAGCTACCCACCCTACAGCATGCAGGACACATGCCTACCATACCAAGGAGCTTGTATTGCCAGTATCAGACAACCATGTGCTTTTAACATTGTTATTTTCCTGATGGCTCAATTTCTTTTCAGTGTTTGCTTTCATCTAGATAGTAGATTTTTCTTCTCCTGCCTTCTCTCATTTTATGCAGTAGATTCAATGCTAATAGTTACCTCCATAACTCTGTGTATACAATCTCCAGCTCCGCAGAGATAATACTTGCTTAATTTTCTAAATGCCCCTCTGAAGTTTGATATGGGAGGATTATTGCCATGTTTTTACAATAAGGGAAGCCTCCTCGCTACGGTAAAGAGACAGAGTCTAGGACCACCTGCAAAAGGAGCTCAGTCCTGAGCTGAGGTCACTGTGACAAAGAGGATGTTATTGAGTAATGAATGACTTATTCCAGTATTCATTTGATAACTCCCTTTCCTGAACTGGACCTGTATAAGAATCATTTTCCTCTATCTACCATAAACATTAATGGCAAATGGGCAACTCTCAGGTCTAATTTTTTAAATCCTGGTACTTGGCTAGGTAAAGAAGATGGCTTACCACAGTCGTGAGCACATTCAACACGGATCACAGTGGATTAACATTTATTATATTGACTGCCAGCAGAACAAAGGCAAAGACAAGGGGGAAGGTTGGGCCAGGCCCCTGTGAGCAAAGGCTTGTTTTGTTTGCACAAAATTATCTTCATATATTATAACGCCATGCCTACCGTGGAAGAAATGATTTTACAGGGAAGACTTTTTTTTCTACGCTAACTTTTACTGACAAAGTGCCAGTAATTATTGTAGTCTCATTAAAGCTGTTATTTTTGAACCAGTGCCTTGTGAAAGTCTTACTTTCCATGTCTTCTGCAGCTCTGCAGGGACTGCTGGTTCACCTTGAGGCACATCTGACCCAACAAAGCAGATGAGGGGTCCAGAGCCAGCAGGCTCCCCACACCAGGCAGCCTGGACACCTCATCCTGCACGAAGGATGGGGGCACAGGCTTCTCACCACCTTTTCTGCCCTTACTTTTGCTCAGATCTCCACACACAGAGACACACACTACAGGTATCCTCTGTACTAAAGCAGGACCAATTGCCATAAACCGTAAACCAACAAAATTAAAACCACCTAGAAGACAACATATTCTGAAGCAAAAACTAAAATAATTTTAAAGCAAAATACAGCATTAACAAAGCTAAACAAAGATCTGTGAAATGAGGATTTTTACAAATGCAGGAACAAATGCAGGATGCAAATTAAATTTCGCTGGACTTTCAGCAGCTGGCCAGATTAGAACAGTGCAAATATAAAAGACTAGATATATGGCTTTACAGCCTGTATTTTCCCTTCCAGCTGCTAGGAAACATCCTCAAGTGAAAAAAAAAATAGGGAGAAGAAAAGATTATTGCCTCATAAATACATCCATAGACTTTCAGGAAAGATACCAGCTCTCATTCTGGAGCTCTGGCAACTTTTTCAGAATTAGAAACACTCACTTATGGAAACTCTTTGGCCTTGCGTGTTGAGGTTTGCCAAACTGAGATATTTAAGTTAGAATCATCTGGATGACATGAAATCTCTGTTATATGAAATTCAATGGCAAAAATATTCCTGCAATAGATTCTCTGGAAAGGAAATGTTAGCTTTGTGACAAACGCTTGCTTGCTTTCAATAAACATAGGATTTTGCAACAACAATAGAGAAAAACATTGTGCAAATAATGATATTGTCTTTCCCTAGGGATTTTCAAAGGCCAAAAGATAAATATTTCAAAACAAAATTGTCCTTGCTTAGTCCTAAATTCATCTCTGCTATAAGGCAACGAAGCAACACCTAGTTGCATGTTAGGGCTGTCACGTCCATAGCAATTCCAAATAGTACTGGAAGATTTTCCAACTTCTCCACAGGGAGCTCTGAAATGCTCCAGGTTTGAAGTATTTAACTGCTTCAGGCATCTTTAGAAATGTTAAATATTGGAAGAGGGAAATACTTTCATCACCTTGCAGCAGCTGTAAGCCTTTTAAATATTAGAATTAATTCTGTTCACTGAGTATTCTTTATGTCCCTCCTCCAAGCCGTATGCAAGTCCATACTGACACCAGCTAGTCCTTGGTTTTTATCAGTTGGCCCATGGTCAAGCAAGGTACACCAGCAGCCAAGACCAGAGTGCTCTGTGCAATGGCAGCAATAACATTTCCATCTTTAACTGAGCTCATTTATATGATAGAAGTCATTGCTCTACCATCCTGGCAGTGATTTTGCGGATACTGCATTGGTTTATGATAATATATTGCTTTTAAAAAATGGAAGGGTTTAATGAAGGACTGAGGTAAGTCAGCTTTAGAAATACTATGATGGAATTGTTTTTTACTTTGCATTAGAATTATTGCATTATTCTGGTTCAAAATCTAGTTTCTGTTGTATGCCTTGAACTAGCAACGCAGAAAAATAACTACAGAAACTCTGCCGCAGTACCATATTTTCTATAGGGAACAGGAGAAACATCTGTTCCTTTTTAGCTCCTTTGCACAGACAGAACAAAACACCTAACTTGTTACTGCCACATACTTGCCTCATACATGTCGGGTGTTTGCATGGATAAGAGTTGGGAAGAATAGGAGATAACAGACCACATATAGAGAGAAAAGTAGTGAAGAGTAGTATGTGCTACAAATAAAGTCAACAAGCTCTTCCCTGTTTACTGTCTCTGCTAATGCAATGCACTCATTAAAATTAATGACCAAATTTTAAATATCCACAGAAAGAAACTCTGTTTAAGAATTCATAACAGGCCAATTGAATTGGAAGATTCATTTTAAACAACTTGCTGTAAAAGCAAAGAAAAAATAGATTCCAAATAGCAGAAATATATATGAGCAATATTAATAACATCTGCAGTTACAAGAGTGTCAAAAGATGGGAGGAGGGGGTGGATCAACCTGTGCTTTCCACAACACCGGCCGATCACGACATATCTGAGGACAGAAAAGCTGAGCCAGGGGCCAGGACGTGGCAGATGAGCCTGTCCTCTGCAAAAGCACCAGCTACTGCTGGCAAAGCACCACCTGACAAGACTGAGCACTAGTGTTGGCTGTAATAGCAACCTTTAGAGTTCTTCTCAATTATCCTTTCAGGAGGTCTTCAGAGAATCACATTACATCCCCTTCTTTTCACCTCCATGATTGCCATGTCTAATTAGCTCTGCCCATTTTCTTGAAACATATAATGGTGGGCAGCTGATTGAACAGAGGCTGGGAGCAATTGCCACAGGTATTTGCCAAAGTGGGAGCAAGGGTGTGTGGAGAAATCATTCCTTTTCCTACTCCTAGATTTCCTTTACAATCTGCAGACAAAGGCAACAATAGAAGTTGCTTAACCAGGATATCTAAGCACAGGTCAGCAGGTAACTAAGTGTTATTTATGCATGCCAAAATCTGGTTATAGATTTGTGCTTCCAGATTTTGGCTTAATCGTCAAAAGCATCATACCTGGACTAAGGACTCACCTGCCTGAGACGATAGGCAGGCAACTACTTCTGCAACAGCCACTGCAGCTTTCTTCTATAATTTTTAAACAGGCACATGGCACCTCAAGCCACTGACCTGCAAGCCCATTTGTACAGAGAGAGGGAAATCTGCATTGTGAGGGACAACATGGCATTAGTCCACAATACACCAAAGTCTTCACTGCTCCAGAAGGTTACAGAAGGATGTAGACAAACACTCGCCAAAACACCATGAAAAGCTATATTGAAAAATCAAAGAGAATCTAGCAAGTAGAAAAGACTCCTTAAGTTTTGCCCTAGTTTAATGCAAACCTTTCTGTAATATTTTATCTTGTGAATATTAAAGCTTGGTTTCATTTGCAAAAAGGTATTGCTTTTGGTGGGTAAACTGTTGTGCAAGTAGTTATCAAACCATAACTAGGGAGAGAACCCACAGACCTAGCATTAAATATCAGTTAGACAAGTCAGCATTTACTAGTTTACCTCCTAAGGGAATTTCAATGCATTATCTCTACAGGATTTTACAGTCAGAAGGTAGCGTGATTCCACAGGGATAGCAGGGAGCATCGTTTTATTCTTTGCTGAAGATGAGTATCTTTAAAAACATGACAAGAAAGACAGGTTTAAGAATCTGAGAAACTTGATAAACAACATTGGTCCACATCAAAAGATGAATATGCCATTTGTTCATTATGTAAATGATAGTCTGCAATAAGAAAAAACGCTAAGTTCAAAGCAAAAATGTGAAGAAAAAAATACTTGCTCTGAGTGATTAATAATGAATCTTCCCAAGCCTAGTGAAGTGACCCAGCCAATGAACCAAGTGATTAAAATCATGTTTCTTTTCCTGACAGGAAGGGAAAGTAAGAATAAAATGTACTGTTTGATCCAGAAAGTGCACTGTTACATCACAGGATTAAAAACATGAGTTTCTAGCCTCGGTGACAACACAGAGACCTTCACCACTAGGACAGAGTCTGCCCAAGACTCATTTTAAAAACTATTTGTGAAGTGGCTGGTTTGACACAGGCCTCCCCAGCCAGGCTGAATTTCAGCCAGACTCAGAGATGGAAGAGGATCCAGAGCAGGCTGCGGTGCCTCTCCCGGCCGGCTTGGAACGAGGCGGCGGCGGCGCGGTGGGCGAGCGCGCGGATCGCC
>JAVCKT010095978.1:0-13909 GCA_032273925.1 Rhynchotus rufescens
GGAGGTTGTGGAGTCTCCTTCTCTGGAGGTCTTCAGAACCCACCTGGATGCCACCCTGTGCCACATGCTGTAGGTGTGCCTGGCTGAGCAGGAAGGTTGGACTAGCTGATCTCTAGAGGTCCCTTCCAACCTTGAATATTCTGTGGTTCTGTGAGCTCTTTTTTACAGTCGAATTTACATTGAGCTGCAACCATGGTGTGCAGGGGGTGAGGTGCAGGCAAGCGTTTCTGTCCCTGAGGTGGAATGGGAGCTGGTGCTGAGTGCCCTGAAGAAGGGCTCTGCCTCGGTGCCTCCTGATGGGCACCAGAAATTGAGTCAAACCCCCTTGTGGGCCTCAGTCTTTCCGGCAACCGAGGGAAAATGAGCGTGTTTAATTAGTCTGGATCACCCCGATCCATAATTAACAGCTAGATGCTCAGGAGCTGGGCTTCCCGCATGCGCAGCACTGCTCGATTCAGCAACTGCTGCCCAGGGCACAAGGTGTCCTCCTGGCACCCAGGGCAAAAAGCCAGTGCAAAGTGGGAGTTTCTAAACCCAGACAAGATGTAAAAAGGCTGTACCAGGGAGAGGGAAGGCTTCCTACCCAGGGAGGTTTACTGAGGCAGATGCACAAACTTTGGGGGCAAACAAATGACTTTCGTTTTGAGGAGTTGATTAGTTGTGTCCCCTGAGGCTTTGAGAAGGCTGATGGTTGAGAGATGCATCTCTTGGTCGTGGAAACAGAGGGAGCCTGAGTTTGACACAGGTCTTGTTGCAGTGAAGTGCAGCAGTGTGAGGGGTCAGCTGACATTTGAGTACTTCTTACACAGGTGTTTTTAGTCCCTTCTGGGTAGCAATCCACCTCTCACCACCTTCTTGCTATTCACCCTGGGCTAGTAGCTTCCATGGCTTTCTTTGGGCTAGCTACGTGCACCTATGTGCACGTATATTCCTGTGCTGGCCTGGAGAAAGTGTGGAAGAGGAAGGCGGTCATCTCTCGCACAGCGTCTGTGGTGGCTGGACCTGGTAGCCATCTACCAGGCTTCAGCAGGTTGGAGGCAAGGAAAAGCCCTGGGCTTTTCCCTTCTGGAGCTGGATTGGGACTGGTCCCACACCTGCACAGCCCCCTGTGATCACTGGCCAGGTCTTCCACCAGGAGGAACACCTCCTAAATACCTGGAGGGTGGCCATCAGTGGGCCTGCCAGGTGCAGATGCGCTTCCCCATCTCCTGGCCTACCCACCTCATCCTGTCTCCTTCTCTTGCAGTTGGGAAGACATCGCTGATCACGAGGTTCATGTATGACAGCTTTGACAACACGTATCAGGTGAGAGTTCCGCTCTTTCCGGTAGTGCTCCAACCCAAGCTGCTTCATACCCGTGAGCTCCTCAGGCATCTCCCCTTCCCAGCGTGCAGGGAATGTTGCTGCCTCAGAACCGCTTGATAAAATATCTCCACCTGGAGGTCCACTTTCCACCACTCCGCAGGCTGGCCATATTCTGGAGGAGATGGAATTGGCCTCCAACGTAGCTGCTTCTCCAGAAATGGGTGGAAAGCTGTGCTGAGCTGTCAGGGCAGGCTGCAGTCCCTCACCAGGCACGAGTGCAGCACCTCTTCAGGACCTCCCTGCACACATATACCAGCAGCCAGTCCATCCTGTGCAAGCAGATCTCCCCTGTGCTGCACTGCAGCCCATGTCAGTGCTCAACCAGCTCCAAAATCACAGGGACCATTGGCCTTTCTGTGGTTTCTTTGCATCCTTGTATGTGGGAACTGTGTGATTAGCAGCTGGAGCATGGGGAGAATAGAGGGGTCCTGTTTGGGAAGCTGCTTTCCTGCAGCTCAGCGAGGTGGCCAGCAGAAAGGATGTCACCCAAGGGGCAGAGGGAACCCAAGTAGAGGTGGGAAGAGAGCAGGTAGCTCCAGGCAATGCCCCTGCTCAAGGCAGCTTCAGCCCTGCTTGACCCCTTCTGGGCAACCTGTTTTTCTCACCAGAACCTAAAGTAAAGGTGATGGGGAAGTCGCAGCCTCTCCGGACACCCTGCTGCAGGATGAGGGAGTATTCTTACTGCCTGTTCCAAACCTCCCCTCGCTGCTGGCTGAGCCCACAGCTGTTTTTCTCTGAGTGCATTGGCTCCTTTCCCTTTGCTTCCCCTTCCGCAGCCCCCTTGCAAGCTCTCTGCAGGCTCCATCATCTCTAAGCAGGACTGCCCCCATTTTGATGCCCATTAACTGTGAAACCCTTGTTTCTGTGGCTCCAGGTGCAGTGTAGAGGGAATGCAGAGCCCGTGCTGAGGCTGGCCTGATTTTTCCCTTTAGTAACTCCCGTTGGATCATTTCCAGGTGCTTGTCACCCCTTGAGCCCAGGAAAGCTTTGGCTGAGCTGACCACTCTCCTGCCACGACATGTTTTTGCTTTAAAGAACTAGATTATGCTCGTTCTTCCAAGGCCCCTGTTAAGTAGAGGCGAACGTTTCCCTGCAGTGCCTCCCATTTCCTCTGTGCCTGCTGATGGGATCCGCTGCTAATGGCCTTTCTCCGCAGGCAAAGGCGGTGCAATTAAGAGGATGTTCTGGCTGGCACCGCTGCTTTCCAGCCACCTAATGTGCTCCTGAGACTTGGCCGTGTGGCCCGTTTCCCCTCACGTAGGGACCCTTTCTCCTGCGGACCCTTTCTCCTGCCGCGGCGTGATCTCATCCTCCCTCCCGCTCCCTCCTGCGCCAGCTCCACTTAAGCGATGCTCATCTGAGTGCTGGTGAGCGCCTGAGCACTAAAACCAGTTACCTGCCTCGCTGAGACCTGGTGCCAGATACTGAGCTCATCATTTCCCAAACTCCAGCTCTTTCCTCTCCCCAGTTCCCCTTAGCAGACAGGAGCTGCAGGGATGTCCCGGAGTTGCAGGAGCAACGTGGGGCCAGGTGCTCTCCCAGCTGCTCTGTACCCTGCAAGCAGCTGCAGAGCTCTACCTTTCCCCCTTGACAGCTCTTCCTGCTCTTCATTTCTCCTCTTCTTCTCTTACAGGCCACAATCGGCATTGACTTCTTATCAAAAACCATGTATCTGGAGGACCGGACGGTGAGTAGCAGGAGATGTGATTGCCACCTTGGCCCACTGTGAGCTCTCCACAAGAGCCAGTCCTTCTCTGTGACCTCCTGGGGGCAAGTTGTGTCCATGCTGCCCCTAAAAGCATGCGTGGAGAGAGGAAGGAGAACTTGGTTGTTCCCCATCTGCTCACAGGCGTTATGGAAGACAGTTGTGAAAGGCAGGGCTGCCACCTAAAGCTTCCTGATGTGTTAGGTTTGAGGAGGAGGTAATTTGGGAAATGGTAGTGGAAATGGGAGCAGACAACAGGGAGAGGAGAGCTGCAAAATGAGGACGGCAGCACAGAAATGCAGCCTGTGCTGGCTCTGTTACCCAGCACCATCCTAAAGAAACCCACCGACAAGCCATGGATGGAGTAGCTGGCAGTGGGATCCCATGTCACGGGGAGTGTGGTGTCTACCTTCCTTGTGGTCCCGTCGGTGAGCCTGAGGATGGATTAACGAATTCACCCCGAAGTACCACAGATGTGAGTGACAGACGAGGACACGCTGCACGTTGGGGTGGTGTTTTAGGGGGACACATGGAGCTGAATCTCCCTGAGCTCCTGTTCAGCCTCCATCGCTGTCTCTCAAATGTCCCCTTCTGTGTTTCGAGACCTCTCCCACTGCTCTGTGTGCCCACAGTCTCTCATTCCCTCTTGCCTTCCCTTGGCAGGTCCGGTTGCAGCTCTGGGACACCGCAGGCCAGGAGCGCTTCCGAAGCCTCATCCCCAGCTACATCCGAGACTCCACCGTGGCCGTGGTCGTCTACGATATCACAAGTGAGTTGGACCTTTTCCATGACACCTGGGGCTGCAGTACCTGTGTGTCTGCTGGCTGTGTGGGCATTAAAAATGCTCTCTGAAAAGGCTGGAAGGTGCCTGTTGACACCCAGACACCATCGTGTCTTCTCTGGCAGCTCTGGGCTCAGCCAACAGTGCCAGACTTGGCCCAGGAGCATCCCTGGGTGCTCAGCACTGTTCTGCCTCCTCTCCCACAGATCTCAACTCCTTCCAGCAGACAGCCAAATGGATCGATGATGTCCGGACAGAACGGGGAAGCGACGTCATCATCATGCTTGTGGGCAACAAGACGGACCTCGCGGACAAGAGGTGAGGTGGGCATCCACCTGCGAGGGTTCTTCCTGGGGTATCCACTCAGCGGTGGGGCTGGCAGGTCTTTCGGGGTGGCAAGGGGCTCGTTTTTGTGCTAGTAGGTAGCCCCTTGAGGCAGGTGGCTCTTGTGCAACCACACGTGATGCTGCTCCGGAGCAAGCAGGAGTTTCCTGGTAGAAAGGAGGCCAACCTGAGGCCAAAGGGTTAGGGACCTTCTTGGGGGAGTTTATGGTGTGCCAGTGGTGGGAGGTTGCCTGGGGCTGATAAGGGCTTTGTTAGTCCTAGTCTGCAATTGAAAAACCCCTCTTGGAGATGGTAAGCAAAGGCTTAAGCCCTGGAGAGATGCGGATGGGAGACAACAAAGCAGATGTGACAGGCTGGCCCCAGGGATATGTGCTGAAGTGGGGGAAGCCTGAGTCAGGTAGAAGGCACCATGTCTGCCAAATTGTACTGTTTTTTTTGCCACTAGTCAACTGGAAAAATGGCTGGAAAAAATAAAGCAAAGCCTGGGGAGAGTGACAGCACATTTTGCTCCGTTCCTGTAGCAAAGCCTTGTTGGGAACGTTCATACTGGTAGGCTTAGCCTCCTGTCCCCTCCCCTGTGTCCTCAGGCAGATAACGATTGAAGAAGGGGAACAGCGAGCCAAAGAACTGAAGGTCATGTTCACTGAGACCAGTGCGAAAACGGGCTACAACGTGAAACAGGTGAGAGGCTCCCCGCGTGCCCGGGCTGGCACCAGCGGGCGGCTGGGCAGGGGAGGCCCTGTCCCTAGGCTTTGGGTGCCAGTCCCTAGGCTTTGGATTGCTCCGAGTGCTGATGGAGCCTTTTCCCCGTGTTCCCGCAGCTCTTCCGGCGTGTGGCCTCGGCTCTGCCAGGCATGGAGAGTTCCCAAGAGAAGGGCAAAGAAGGAAGTATCCTTTCTAAAATAATCCTCCAGCTTCGTCCATGTGCAGCTCCCCGGGGCATTGCAAAGTGAGTTGGGGGGTTTTGTCCCCTTCCCTTGTACAGGTGAGCAAGCTGGAGGCCAAGGGCTTTCTGAGCATGTACAGCCCCAGGCCTGGGGGCAGATTCCTCTGCGTGTTGGGTCTCACCAGCTCTCCTTGTCAGGAATAGCTGGGACAAGGTGCGGGAGCAGTGAGGGAACGCCTCGGTCCTGTCTCAAAAGTGAGGCTGAGATCACGGTGGGAAGAAGGCACAAGAGCTTGAAGCCCTAGGAGCTGAGTAGCAGTGGGGCTGGAGGGAATCTGGGGAAGGAGGACAGAGATCCTTGAAGCAGCGCTCCCATATCTTGGCAAACGTGCTCTCTGATGGGCCAGGTACCTGCACTGGTGCTGTGGTATCATCCATGGACGTGCTGTGCCTCAGCCCAAGCTGTTGATGGAGATGCTGAATGACACAGGCCCCCTGGGCTGAGGCCCTCTCCGTGTTGCCAGCCCTGGCCCCGCACTGTCCTCTCAACCCATTCATCTGGCTTTGGATTCTTCCAGAGCTCATAGCTGCAGGAGATGGTACCAAAAGGCATGGTAACATCAGTGTGTTACATGAGACATCAACGAGGAGGATTTCTGTTGGTTCCGTAAATCCATACCTCCTCTTCCTTCTGCCCTTAACAGTTTTGGAAGTGACCTCCAAGAGGATGTACTGGCTATTTTTTCTGCTTGTAGGTACTGAGGGGACACTAACCAACCCACAGTTCCTCTGGGATCCCCCAAACCAGGTCATTGCCAAACGATATCCCAGCATGCTGGTGTCATAAGGTATGGTAAGAGGGTGAGGGATCAGGAAGCATGTGGTAGAAACCACAGCAGGAGCTTTTTCCCCTTCCCCATCAAGCCATTTTAAACCCAGTCTCTCAGCCCTGTTGATCAAATAGTACCAAATGGTTGGGAAGAGCAAGGTTTTAAAGCCTGGGATGCTTCAGCAAACAACCTGGTCAGAATCTGATCGAAATTCTTGTGATAAAATTCTTTTTTTTCCCCCATGTTTCTCAAAACTGGGGTTTCAAGAGCACCCCAGTGATTTGCCTTCCCTCCAACACCTACGTGACCTTCCTTAACTCTGTTTCCTCTGCCTTTGTGCCTCCAGTGGTTGACATCAAGTTGGACAAGCCGCAGGAGGCCCTGGCGAGCCAAAGCAGGTGCTCGTGCTAGCCCAGAGCCACCCAGCTGGCAGCTGCCAACTGCCTTTTCACTCCCTCTGGGACAGGAAGACGGGGTGACGTGGGGAGAACATGGCTCTTGACTGCAGCTAGAGTTTGTTTTTCCTTGTTGTAAAATATTGGGGAGGGGGGTAAAAAAATACACACAAGAACTGTGTAGAAAGAAAACAGGGGGCTGTCATTTCGGCCATGGAGATGTTCATCAGCTGAACTGCTGTAACATGTTGTGGAAGGGAGAAAGTTCTTGTACCTCCTTATTCACTTTTGCTTTTTGGAAGGAAGTGTTGGATGTGGGTCACCTGCAAACTGCTCTCCAAGCACAGGAGCAGGGTTTGTCTGCACGCTGGAAGGGTCATCTCTCCTAGCAGGTCCCTGGCCCACCTGCTCCCCACAGGGGACCCAAAATCCTGTCTGCTGTTACTAATAAAACAAAGCAGCGCAGCAAGATGCACTGCACATGAGCCAAGCCCGGGTCTGTGTGTGTTTTGCTCTCCCTCGTGGCCCACCCTTTGCCACGTGGTCCTAGTTGAGGTCAAAGCTGCAAGGTGCAGCACAGGGCAGTTAAGGAGTACCCTGTCTTTCCTGGGGCTGTTTTTGCCAGAAAGGAACATCAGTGAATTGCTCAACTTGCCTGGGAATGATCACCACCAGAATTTCAAAACAAACAAACAAACAAACAAACACACACACAAACTTGTGTGGAGGCACAGGTATTAATACAGACCTGGCCACCAAGCAGGCAGGTCATTCTCCACCATGACACTGCAGCAGGGGTTAAGTCTCAGCCCACCAGGATTTGACAAGGTGGAACAACGTAGCAGGAGGAGCTGAGAGCACACACACAGTTCAGCCAAACAGTTTTATTTAGGGAATAACTTTAACTAAGAATAACTTAAAAAACAAGGATGGCCTTTTTCAGCATTTCCCTACCAAAGGTGTCTTCTTTTCAAGGAGGAAGGTCTTTGCAAACAGATTAACACCCTTGAGAGACAGCAATATTCTCACGTCAGCATTAGGGATTCAAATGAGAAGGCCCAGGAAGAGCCTCCTGTTAAGCTGAGTTCAAAGCCCGATAAACACATTCCAACAGCCCTCCGGCTCTAGGGAATAAGCACAGAGCATGCCATAAATGTCACCACCTCCTCCCGCCCCAATCTCCCATAAGGATAAGGTGTCTTTGGGCTTGGATCTGCTCCTGGTGATCAATCAACCTCCAGCCTTGCCCAAGGTTCCTCTCAAACACCCCCAAACCCAATTCTCTGCGCTGCTGAGGAAGGAACCAGTTGCACCCCAGGAAGAGCCATGGGGCTCACAAGGGTAGAGACGCTTTCCCCATCACAAGTAGCGCTTGGCAATGCAAAAGGAAGGTCAAGGATTGTCCAGAAAGAAAGGAAGAAAAAGCAAAATACATCAGTTTGCAGCAAAGAAGCATCAAGCCAGACAGGAAAAATGGAAGAACAACTTCTATATAAAAGGACTTTGGAATTGCTATCAAGGAGAAACCATCCTCAGGTAGGTGCTGCATGGAGATGACCCTCCATCAGAGCTCCTCCATCCACAAGCTCCTGAGCAGGGTGGCTCCAAACATCTGCTTTCAGGCTGTTATTTGGGAAGGGGAAGCTCACCTCTCAACCCAGCTCCATGCAAAGGGCTTGACTCCACCTGAACAGCACCAGTGTTGCTGAAGATGTCCCTCTGCACAGGTAACGTGCACAAAGGTGTCTACAATCACTGCCTGTCTCCTGCTGTGGTGACTGACCTTCCCCCATCATTTTAAGGCTAAAACATCTACTCTTAACCCTAATCACGTGGAAAAGTCTGCCTACATGTGTAGGTCCCAAAGCCTAAGCTATAGGAGGGAAAGAGGAACACAATGAGAGACTTTCAGGACTTTAAGCCTCGAGTTAATAAGAAGCTCTCAAGAACCACCCAGCAGAAATGACCCACAGATATTGGCACGGCAGCAAGAGACAAGCAATGGGCAGAGGCTGAGCAGCTGGGCTGCTTTTGGCATAAAATAACTGTACAAGTTTAGAAGAACAGAGAGGGTACAGATGCAGGGAAAACCATCTGCTTTTATACCCTGCTGGATGCCTGTCCAGCACAAAGCTGCTCTCTGCACCCTGCCAGGGCAGGGCAGATGATGTGTACAGAGCTCCCAACCTGCAAGAGACTGGGGAAAGGAGGCAGAACCAGGCAGAAAGCAGTAGCCCCAGGAGGTAACAAGGTTGCAGTGACAAATGGAGGCAGAGGAGGATATGCAGAGTTCAATGAAAAGATTGCCTTGGGCAGTGTAATCCCTCCTAATTTGCAGCTGTACAGCTAAAAGCCCAAAGATTTCCAGGGATCAAACTGGTCAAGAGAGCCAGATCCTGGAGAAGAGAAGGTAGCAGTTTAACACAAACATCAAGAGGAAGTCACAGCAGCAATTATGTTACCCTGCTCTCAAGCCCAGGAGCCAGGACACTGCAGCACTGGCTTCCAGCTTATGTTTCCTCTATGGGAAGAGATTTGAGTACTTCAAATCCTCCCTCTTCCTTTCAGATTCCCAGTGTCCCACCCCCCCATGTTGCTCTCTCTTTCTGTGCGTCCCAGCCTTCCTCCCTCAAGCAATCTTGGCCAGCCATTTCTCCAGGGCCTCCAAATCAGCATCCCCATCCTCTCCCTTGCTGCCCCGGGCGCTGCACTCCACGAACTCCACCTTCATGGGCAGCTGGGAGAAGTCAAAATCCTTGCCCTTCTTGCCCAGCTGGGCGGGAGCCCCAGCAGTAGGGCCATCCAAACTGGTGGGGGCTGCAGAGCGGGTCACTCGCAAGGTGTTTCTGCGGACAGAGAAGAAGGACCATGAGCACGAGATCCACCGGGATCCTCCAGAGGAAGCAAATGGTACCGATCCAGCTGGCCCGATGGGATTTCCCACACACTCCTGGGAGACAGCAGCTGTGCCTCTGTTCTCCTTCCCTGCACAGGATGGAAGCAGTGCTGCTGGTAGGATGCAAAAGGCTGCCCCAACGTCAAGCTCTTCCAAGGCAGATGTAGTTTTTCCCCCCTGCTCCCTGAGCCAATCCAGCCTCCCACAGTCTCCTACTCTGGAAGGAAGCAGCAGCCCTTGCTGTTCAAGATCTGCACTAGTTTAAGATCTGCCTCAAGAGAGGCAGAATGTTACTCAAAAATCCTACTTTTAAAGCAAAACAACTGGCAAATGTCCAACATCAGAACCAAGGAGAATTTATCTTCCTGGAGAGACTGATGATGTGGCAACCAACTCCTCCCTCATGAAGGGGGAGGATCAGCTCCCCCTTCGTGAGTGTGGAAGAGCCACAGGAGCGAGGGCCCCTGCTGCCACCCGCTGGCCAAAGGGACACCAGCAACACGGCGGAGCCCCGGGAAAGGATCTCCGTGCAGATCCCAACCACCTGCGCTCCGCCTCCTCCCGACCCCAAGAGCTCCTACCCTCTACTTTCTCCTCCTCCTTTGCTTTTAAAACCTAAAAATGCATCATACAGCACCTGTTTTCCTAAGGAAATATCCCTTCCTAGGTGGGATAAAACAGTGACCACCAGGTTCCTGCACCAGGTTCCTGATACCTTGTGCAGGCAGAACTAACCTGGTCCTCATGCCGCTCACGGAAAGCCTAACAGACACTCGGGAAGGCAACCCCGGCAGCACTTCAAAGCACGCACAGCCCCAGGGTACAAAAGCCATCCCTTAACTTGGAGATGGCTCAGAGAGTGGTATCAGTTAGTAGGAAGAGACAGGAAAAGAGAGGAGAGAGACATTCAGATGGTTGAAGATCCCTTCTCCCACTTACAGCTCCTTCTCCAGCTGCTGTTGGATCAGTTTGGCTGATTTTGCCATTGTGACATCTAGAAAGAGAAAAGAAAAACGAGGAAGCAGCTTTTAGAAGTGAAAATTCAGAATGTGTTTCCCCTTTTGAGACTTGGCAAGGAAAACCCTGCCCAGAACAAGACCCAGTGATAAAGACTGTGCAACTTAACATCACCCTGGCTCCCAAACCAGCCCAGCAGGTACTGCAATGTCCCCTCACCCTGCTGCCTAGCGCAGAAACTGCACTAGGATAAAGTGACACTGGAACACCAGCTTTACAGCCCGGTGCTTTGTAACCCATAGGCCCACTGTGCTCCTCAAGTGCCTACAGGAAATAATTATGAAAAATAAAAAGCCTGCTTCCAACAGAAAGCTTCAGATTGTTACACATGCAACTATCCTGACATAGGAAAAGCTGCCAATATTTTAAAATTTGACCCTTTTCAGGAGCTGGATCTTCCTGCTCACTGCTCCATGCAATCATAGAGGATAAACCACCACCTGATATTAAGACTGAGGTTACTAGGTGTGCGGAAGGGGCTCAGATGGATCTCACTTTTCTGCTGCCTATAGCTTCAGGAAAACAATTTTGCAAAACAGTTTTGCATGGGCTGCCCCCTTCCAGAAAGCTTCCTGCCTTGCCTCAGCCTATCCAGACACCCACAGCTCTTCCAGTGCTGTCCATCTGCACAGCTGTTTGAAACACTTAACCCAATAATTTTTCCAATAGCTGCTAGAAGGGTCTCTGCCGACTGGCCTCCGGATCCGCACTTCACCCACAGCCTCCCTTTGGCTGTGGAATTCGGCAGCCAGGGTGGACCCCCGTGTTACTCCACGTCTGAATCCCTATTTTACCCCACAGAGCAGCAAATACCAAATACCTTGTTTGTTGCAAGCGATGAGCAGCGCAGGCGCGTTCTTGAGCACGGTGCTATCGACCAGGACCTGGTAGAGGAACTCGGCCACGTCCTTCACCTCCCGCTGGAAGGCCACGCTGTCCACCACAAACACGAGCGCTCTGTGAGGAAGAAGGGAAAAGTGCCTGGGCCACAAGATCCATAATCACCAGACACCCCAGCAGCTTCATTTCCAGCCCTCGCTCAGTAACCTGCTCCACAAGGCAGGGCTCAGCACGTCGCAGCCTCATCCGCTTTGTCACCAAACCCCCTCCGAGTTACCTGGCGGCAGCCTTGAACCTCTCCAAGAACTGAAGCCGTAAACTCTCGTGGCCCGGAAGGTCTATCAAGGTCACGTTTGCACCCTGGGCGCAGGAGGAAAGCAGATATTGGCCAAGATCAAAGAAGATACCGGCAAAGACCTAGCGATACCTGTGCACAAGGCCAGAAACACCTCATTGTCCCCAAAGTGCAGTCCCTCCCCTGGCCCAAGTGACTTTGGCAGGCAAAAGAAACACTGAGAAGTGACATTCACAGGAAAACCCAGCCAGCAGAGCTACAAAAACAGGGCACAACTGGAGTAAAAAACAGAACCAGGTTGTCCTTTCAGCACCTGCCCCTTTGGCATTGAGAGCTGTGAAACCCTATTTCCACAGGCTGCCAAAGCAGTGGCATCGAAACAAATTCCACACATACAGTTCTGGTCACCAGAGGGCCATGCAAGGCCACGTCATCGCTGTCGATGCCACCCCAGGTGCTCTGGAGGAGCCACAAAAGCAACAGTCCAATTCACCACCTCCCAGTGCTCCCCCTTTGAGTCTTTCCTGTCTTCTCAATCTTAAAGAAGCACCAATAAAAAGTGCCACTTGCTTCATTTTGCTACTTTTAAACCTATTATTTCCGCTGTCACCAAAGAGCGCCCAGATGTAACATCCTCGACCCTGCAGCTCCCTCTCCTCACAAATACTTGATGTGCCGCCAACTTGCCAGTGTCTCTCACTAGACATTCAACCAGCAACAGGAAAAGAAACGCTTCTAAATCTAGCTAGAAACTGAAAATAACAAGAAAGTGGAAATAAGCAGATTGGTGACATAGGCCAGAAATGCAAAATAACCACATGTATTCTGGGAATCACCCGAGGCTCAGCTGGAGAGTCTTCTCAAGCCTGCTTAAGCTTTTAAGCACAGGTTTTCTCGGAGCGACAGAAATCACTGCCAAGCCAATGAGGAGAACGTGAGGATGGAGCCACCCCCTCACACAATCTCCCTCCTGCTCCAAACCCTTGTTCCCACAGAGCTTCTTCACTCTGCTGAGAAAAACCTGCACATCCAGGAGCCTCTAACCCCTCCCAATTTTCTCCCTAGGCTTTATAGTGCGTATTTATTTCCCTCAGGACAAGGCCCTGTGTGCAAGCCGGGGAGGCCGAGGTGCGGCCCGCAGCAGGCCGGGCTGCAGCAGAGGGGCCGGACGGGCCCGGGCTGTTCGGCGGTGCCGCTCACTCACCTTGTCGCCGCTCGCGCGGTACGCGGCAGAGCTGTCCGTTATGGAGGTCTGCGTGTCGCGGTACCGGCCCGTCAGCAGCTGCGCGGGGGGAAAACATAAAAATAATAAAAATAAGAATCAGGTGCTTGGGAGGATGAGGGAGCTCCGGTGCCTGCGGCTCAGCCACCCGAAGGGGCCTGTGAGCAGCAACGGGCTCCAAATATTCGTTTAAACCATGCGGATATCGAAACGCGACGCGGATAAACGGATTTTTTCTGCCACGGGTTTTGGGGCAGGCAGGAACGGGAGCCAAACGCGTTTCCGCGCGCGTGCCCGGCGTGGCTGTGCAGGGGGGCCCCGGGCGCTCACCCTGGCGAAGAGCAGCGTCTTGCCCGCGTCGCAGAGGCCGAGCAGCAGCACGGCCCGCCGGCCGCCCCTCCTGCCCGGCAGCAGCCGCCAGAGCACTGCGGGGAGACGGGAGCCCGCTCAGGCCGCCGCCGAGCCCGCCGGCGGGGCCTCCCGTCCCCCCGCGCCGCACTCACGCAGCGTGAGCGCCACGGCGAGCAGCGCCGCGAGCACGGAGAGCACGGCGGGCTCCGGCGCGCGCAGCTCCCGCCGCAGCGAGTCCAGGTACCGCTCCAGCCCGCCCGCCGCCATGGCCGCCCGACCGCCCGCGCTGCGTGGCGTGGCCCGCGCCGCTCCCGCTTCCGCCGCGCCCGCGCGCAGCACCACGGGAGTTGTAGTTCCAAGGCGCGGCCCTCACGCCATGGGAGTTGTAGTCTGCGGAATGGGGGATGTCATCGCGCATCGCCCCATGGGAGTTGTAGTTCCGGGGGGGCTCTCGCCGCGCATAGCCCCATGGGAGTTGTAGTTCCACGGGTGTTGCCCCATGGGAGCCCCATCTCCTGGGGAGCCCCCGCACTCCATCGTGGCCCCTCAGATTCACTTTTATTAAACAAACAAGCAAACAAAAACCCTCAGAAATGTTGTTTAGGCTTTAAGATATGGTTTATTTATTTTTTTTTCCCCGCGCCGGCAGCAGCGCGCGGCGGCTGCGCGCGGTCACCATCGGACACGTTGGCAGGGCGGCGGGGAGCGGTGCAGGGGTGCGGGGGGCGCGGGGCGCCCTGCCCCGTCCTCCTGGGCCCGTCGCCGCAGCCCGCTAGAAGTCCTGGAGGAAGGTGCACACCTGGAGGAGATCTGGGCAAGGGGAGGGAAGGAGGGAGCTCAGAGCTGCCCCGGGGCTCTGTTGAGCTGGAAACACACACGGAATCACACACACGAGGGTGCAGGTTGGAAGGGAGCCCTAGAGATCATCCAGTCCAACCCCCTGCTCCAGCAGGGACACCCAGAGCACGGGGTATCCGGTCG
>JAVCKT010095979.1:0-13903 GCA_032273925.1 Rhynchotus rufescens
AATAAAATAAAATAAAATAAAATAAAATAAAATAAAATAAAATAAAATAAAATAAAATAAAATAAAATAAAATGGCATCAGGGTCTTTTAGGTAAATAACAACTGTGCTATCTTATATCAAGAGTCCAAATGCAGGTGCAATAAGATGTGATATAGCATTCATATATAAAAAGAAGTTTCGTAGTAGAAAGCAAAGCTTAACTAATACTAATCTTTCTAGTAATAATACCATTCATTAATGAGACTTTAGAGATTCTGGGGTTTGAAAACAAAGCATGGGAGACTCCAATAGAAGCAAACATAGAAATGCACCTCTAATATAAATAAATAAATTCATCTTTACAATGAAAGGCAGACAAAACAAATTCTTCCTAACTTAAGCCCAGTATTTCAGAAGAGAACTTTTGCTGCTCAAGGTTTCACTGATAAAAACGTTTCCAACTTTATTGCATTCCCAGAAAAATTCTGTTTAGCCCCTGCAAAACCTGCCTGCTCTGAGGCAGCTGGTTGCTTCTGCAGTGCGGATTTTGGAAATTGAATTGAGGCCTAACGAGCTCATCTAATATCACCTTAATGCTTGGTGCTTTAACACAACATGACAGCATTTGACTGGAGAGCTCTGCTGCTATAAAGTACTGCTATATATTATTTTCATAGCCAAAGACAAAGCCCTGAAGATTATCACAACATGCGCCAAACTTGTCTTGCACTATTACCAGTATTACATATTAATGAGTGTTCTTTAATTTCCAAAAATAAAAATGAGCTAATTAAGGAGACTACAATTTAAATAGCATTATTTTCAATAATAACACTGACCTTAGTGGATAAAGGTTCATTTGCGTAATTTTCCTAACCGCTAATTCTCTATAGAGAATTTCTTGCTATATTTCTCCCAGGAAAAATATCTGTACATGCATATATTCCAAAACAGAGAAGCCCCTGAATTTCTATTGTCACAAAACAAATTGTTTTCTTTCATCAACACATTTTTAATAGTAGCCCAGAGGGCATTTTTTTGTTGTTGTTAAACACTCTAGTTCTATAATATTATCCATTAGTTATTACAGGGAGAGAGATTAAACTTTGAAAGTAGGTCTAATAGAAGAAAAAGAAACTAAAAATATAATGCAAAGATATGAAAAAAGATGAGACAGTCCTCCCAGGTTTCATATTTTACATCCATTTTGTCCAATGTTCACTAGTTTCTAGTACGTAAATGACCTGAAATTCATTTTGCACAGTTATGCTAAAGCTGTTATACTTTTTTTTGTAACCTCATTTTAACTAAACAAAATCAATATTCCAAAGAATTTTAAATTTCAATAGATCCTCAAATCTGTCTCTGTACACATAGCATTTCATCAGGGCTTTAACTTGTCTGCAACAAAACGCAATGTCCTACAAAACATATGCTGATTTTACTGCAACAGTAAAGAGAAAGAAGATGCATTTTCTGCTTATCAGTCTCTAAATAAAAACCAGGAAGGAAAACACATTTGCTGGGCAAAAATATCATGTTTAAGATTTTACCACTGCAATTACTTTATGGATTTTTTTCTAAATTAAACAGAGAAAGATAAAAAGAAAATCTTCACTTTATAATTATGTGTACATAGTATTTATTAGTCTGTATTACTAGTAGTTTTTATTGATTAGTTTGAAGATTATTCATGTATAGTATTTATTGATGAGTACTTATTAGTAATATTTATTGAGTTTGGACTAAATACCTAACAACAATACACAACTATTTCCTCTATTTAAATAAAGTCTTGCAGCATTTGTGAGTTTAGCTCCCTGGTGTTACTTTATTTCAATAAAATAGTATGCATTTCTCCTAGCTGCAGTAGCATGATAGCTTGATATTATTTGAAAGATGATATTAAGAGGGACAAACCCATCAACATGAACGGGTACTGAAAATTTTGCTGTTTTGATGTCAACATAAAATGTTCTACTAAAAAAAATTCAGCGGTGCCAGATTGAATGTTTAGAGAAAGGAAAGCAACAAGGTGCTTGAAAGTACAGTCAATAAGCCAAGGCTGCCTCATCTACTGACGGATAAATCCCTGTCGTCTGAAAGCCTGTAGCATCAGGCAAAATATTCCTGAGCCAAAGATGCCTGAAAAGCAGATGTTTCAAAACAGACTTGCAAATTCCCTAATACTGGGCACTGCAGCTGTTTTCCATCGTTGGCCAAACATCTACTACCACGTGTCACCACTGAAATTCTCTGAAGTAGCTCTGGGCTCACTGGACAAACTTCTAAATGAGGCTCTGTGACCATATTACCCAGTAAACCAAAGAAAAAGTTTACAGAATCCCTTCTCCCAGTAATTTCATATGTTTTATTTACTTTATCTGCAGAAATAGCTAGAATTATCTAGAAATATCAAGCCACTGAATGAGGTTTTGTGATGGCTTAGGCTGGTTTAAGTTTGGGCAGCTTCCCCAAGGGAACTTTGGGACTCAATGTTTTGATGTGTGCACAAATGATTAATTAAAAGGTGGGTTTTGCCATTCCTATTAATGAACGCCCTCAATATACAAGACAGGCTTGATCTATAGGGCAGGTCCATGCACATTCATTTCTATTTTCACCTGATGCTCTGTAGCCCTAATACAAGATGCACTACAAATATTGAAAGAGTACTTAAGATATTACACATCCTGATGAATAGGCATTAAAGATAAAGCTGCTTCCCACTTTATGGGCTGGCACAGTCTCTAAGAAAAACAGAATGGAGTAGTTATGCTGATAACAAACAAAAGGATTCACTATAAATAGTGTCCGATTAATAACTGGCTCAATAGGTTTATATGAGAAATAACTTTGCATTTGACTTGGGGGGGAAAAAAGACAACTAAACCCTTACCCCTCCACTTAAAAAGAGCTATAAGATTAAATGCAAACTTTTGTATCACCAAGACAAACAGCATTCATTCATTATCACAAGAAACCTAGGGATAATTCAAGCAAATAAATCTCCTACATGTTATTTAACTTCATCTTTACTGCAGTCTAAAATGAGATTCATTAAAATAAATAAATATTAGCTAAAAATATAGATATTTTAAGTTCCAGTTACCAGGAAAAGAAAATGTCCCTTACAGATTGTTTGGTTTTAACTCCCCCTAATTTAATAGCCAAGGAACAGATGGTCCCATTTGGGGATGGTGTGCTGAAATGTAAAGAAGGGAAAGGAAGAAAAGAGAATATCTCTACAAAGTTATGAATATTTTGCTTCAGAAAATCCTGTATTGAAAATATTCACTGTATGACTCTGTGTTTCCCTCCATTGAGAGTAAAGCTGCTAAGCTACGTAAACATTTTAACTTTGATTAATATTGAATAATAACTTTCATTTATACAGGGCTTTTTTAACACCAAGGGATCATTAAGCTCTTAAATAAGCTTTAATGTATAAAAAAGCTGCACAGCTGAATCACTTCATCCACCACTGAACTGGAACTGCTGAAATATGAGGGATGTTTAACAGCTCATGGCAATATGGATGGGCATAGCCAAGGAATTGAAGAATAACTTCCCCAGCTAAAGCTGAAGGCAAAACATATTTCTGGAATCGAAAACGATTCAGGCTTTGGGGCTCACATTCCATCCATTTAATAATTTTTGGCCTTTTCTATGTGCTGACAGAGTATGTGACTCGTACTCATGCTAATGGGAGCAGGATGGGTTGCATCTCTCGCTGCTCTGTGTGATTGCTTTTCTACATCATTATATTTTTAACCTTATAAGCACTTCTGCTCTCCATTGACAATAAGAAACGACTTAAGTGTACCAAGCTCCTTGATCTGTAGCTCAGACCTGACATACGCTGCTCTAACCTGTCTTATTGCTGGTGTTATTCCTTAGAGCGAGGTGGCTCGTTGGTGTCTCCAGCGCTAGGTCTCCTCAGAGCATCCTGACCACTAGAAAGCTGCGTTTTCTCAACAAGGAAAAAACTATTCTCCTCTGTCTTTTAGGAAGGAGGCCTTCTCCGCCAGCACGTGGAAGGAGCAGGCTGCACACGCTTCCCAGGAGCGGGGCAGCTGCGACCATCCCTTGCCAAGGCCATCAGATGCGACCTGCTTCTCCTCCATCACCGGCGCTCCCATCTCAGCAGATACCACCGGGGCCTTTTGCATCTGAGCCCAGCGTGCCGGGCTGTGTTTCTCCGCTCTGAACACAGAGGGAGGTTATTAAAACACACTTTGTTTGACTTCTTCAGCACACTCGAACGGCAGCCGTTCGGAGCGGTGGCAGCTGCGTGGCCCTAGGACTTTCTTCAGACGTGCTGCCGCTGCGATGCAAATAGCACACGCGCCTGGAAAGGCCTGGCCCAGCTGGGCACGTTAAGAGGCACGACACTGGGAGGTTTAATAAAGATCCAGCCCTATTACTGGCACCGATGGTGAGGTCAAATCAGGAAACATTTTGCTGATTCGCAGCCTACTTCTCACTCTCGGTTTCAAGGAAGACCTTGCACCATGTCCCTCCTTATGTTTTCCAATGATAGATATATCTATAAGGTTCCTGCCTACAGTTCCAAAGTCAGGCTTTGATGTCTTACGTTGCCCACCGGTCCTCATCTAGTTCATGAACCTCCTTTTGCCTGTGGATACTAAAGACTTCTCAAAAGTCTAGTGCTCTGTGTTTGTAGCCTCCAGCCCACGGCAGTCAGCATCTCAAGCCTTGCAAGGCTGGAGAGGCACACACAAGAATCTCTGAAAAGCATCAAATCCAAAAATCTTGGAGGATGCTTCCAAAGCAGGGGTTATTTCATAAAGATGGCCCTGCTACAAGTCCTTGGTGTGCAAACAAAAGTGGAAAATAACTTTTAGGCATCTGCCTGAAAAATAAGGGAAGGAGCATTCTGTAATTAAGCATTTAGAGCAGTTTAGGTAAGAAAAGGATGGTTGTCACCCATTGCCAGGGATAGAAAACCTAGTTAAATAAATAAATATATTTTTTAAATGTTGCTGAAGGTTATTCTGGGCATGTGGAGACAGCTTAGGATCATGTTTAATTGCAAAACACAGGAGAGGAAAAGTCACCTGCAATTCTTTAGTGTCATAAGCCGCAATTCCAGCCAAAATTCTCTGTTTCTTCTTTCCACAATTGTTGCCTTAGCTATTTTGGGGTTTCTTATACCCAAAACGTTATTTTTACTGCATAAAAGACAACCACTCTGGCTTGAGCTTTCTCTGTCCTTCTTGGGATAGCTCAAGTGCATAAGGTTCACTGTCAGCTAACTCGTGTATCTGTCAGAAAAACCTGCCACTGTGTTCATACATACATCTAGTTATGCATTCATTGCATTTCCTTCTCATGTCCTATCTACCAGTGATGAATGTGCTTTCAAACCAAGGACCCTAGGGTCATCTGGCATCGCTGGCAACAAACATCCTAGAGCTAATTGCCATACGGTTGCATTGATGGCCTCCAGAGCCGCCTGTGAGATGAAGACCCCCAAAGGTGGGTCACGAAACCAGCTTTGGATGGGACACACGTAGCTGCACGGTGTTCCAGCTGAAGCAACCTGGAGCAAAAGAAATGCCACAAAAGCCATGTTTCATTTGTTGGGTAATAACACCAGGATTAAGGCAAAGGATGTTCTCCAATAAGTGCTTGGATGGCAGAGGTCATCATCATCTCCTAGAGCACGGCGAAGACGGTGGCTTTAGGTTAGACCAGCTGAATTTTTCCTGTTGCTGAGTGGATTAGCCTTGCTAGCCCCAGGGGTTTCTGCAGTGTTAGGAGAAAGGCAGTGCCATGCACGAGATGTTCAGGGTGAGAGACTGAGAAAGCTGCTATGAACCAAAACCCTCTGCAGTGAAGGGACTCAAAAATAAAATGGAATAAAATAAACCCAAGCTAATGAAAACTCACTGTAGCAGGAGCCATTAACTGCTTAAATAAATGCCATTTCTAGGATTATTGCATTAGAATAAGTGTGTTTTTTACTGACTCGGGAATCAGCGGAGCTGCTGTGAAGTACTGCTGCATTCCCATAAAAGATGGAGACGGATTTTATAGGCTGACAATTACGTTTACCTAGGCAAGGGAAAATGTGCTGGTCAGAAAGTGAATCACAAAATGTATAAACGTGGGGTGAGAACTGGGATTTATTTGATAGGAAGATAAGAAATAGGAAACTTATTCAGCTTCCTCTGCTGAAAATGTTCTTTTTTATCAGTATTTTTTTTTTAATGGTAGAATACTGGTGAGGCTGGTAAGCAGATCTTCCTCATATTCAAAATCTCTAAATTTTCTTCCTGTCTCTCTGATTAACATATTTAAATGGGCTAGAGGAAAACAGAAATTAAATTCTAGAGACTTAAGGCAAAAGCAAGGATGAAATGAGATATTGCCACAGCAAGTAAAATGTAAAAGCTGTTTTTTTGATGGAAGTATAAAAAATAACCATTCTATCAGTAAAAATCTTATACTTTACTCATCTATTAATTCCTTCAAGGTCATTTTTTTTTTCAATATACCTGCAGCTGTGTCATAAGGCAGTCTGAATGAAATCCAACACTCTTAAAAGGCTGGCAGCTGCTGTTGAGTCAAACTCCAAATATTTTATCTTTGAAATATTCTCCTCAAAATCAGTGTCTCTGCTTGGCAGCACTAGAGCTGTGAGGTGTGCTGCAGCAAGCTGGGTTAAAATGCGGGTTAATTCTTGAAGACGGCAAATTCTTGATGATTTTCTGACTATTTGGTGCCCTGTCTTCCAAAATGCACTTAAAAACAACAACCAAAAATGATTCCTGGATTATCCCCTACTGTGATTCTTGCTGAATAGAAAAGCCTTTCCAGAATCCAAGATGACCTTCCACTCTTTCCTGGTATTCCTCTCTCTTTCCCCAAAAAGTTCTTTCCCCAAAAACTTCTTCCGAATTTTTCAGAAGAGACTCAAGTCTACAATTTTTATTACTGAACTTCGTTTTAATAAATAGAATGTTTGAGCCAGAGGAAAACTTCCATTTTAAAAAATATCTTGGTGTAGTTCAGTGTAGTTGCATCATATCATACAAGAGGGTTGTATCAAATACCCTAGAAAAGGATGATGCACCTTTCAGGTAAGGTTTCTGTTTTCTCTGTCTAGACACTGTTGGTCTGAATTTTGTCTCGTGGTGTTTCAAGGGTCAACTGGATTTCTCTGCACCACAAATGAGGCTGCAGTGCTCCCGACTGAGCCCTTGCACTGTGCATCTGCTAGAAAGCCTACAGGCAATCTGGCCTGCCTGCTAAGTAAAACTAGAAATTCAATTTTTGCTCTTCATTTACAACCTAAACCCTTGGCAGCTACAAATTACATGGGAAGGACTGATCACAAGGGACTGGGGAGACACATGTTTGACTAGCACAGAGTCCTCAGTTTGATTTGAAAACCAGGGATTTAGGTTTTGCTGGTTCAGCTGATGGAAGAGGTTTAATGCTGGTTGGGACATGCACTCTGATGAAGGGTGTGGGGAAAATAGCAGCAGGTTCTGATCAGCTGCAAGAGGTTGATGAACACAAATTTAAAATCCCAGCTTTTTTTTTTTTTTTTTTTTTTTTAAAATATATTTTTTAAATAGAAAATAAGCTCATATCCAGACCCATTTCTGTGCATCTTGGAGGTTTACTGAAGAAGCAGTCAAATTATGATGGTAACCATCTTGCAAGGCTCTGTTGCTGTCAGTCCTCCTCACCACAGCACGATCCAACTTTGCCAGCTTGCATTTCTCATACGCTTTGCTAGCTAGAGGCACAGTGGGGTTTTGAGCTTGCAGTTGCTTCAAAAGAGCCACAGATCTATTCAGCAAGCAGTTTGATGCTTGTAAATGCACAAACACCAAGGATGTTTTTCCTTCCACAGCTTTTAAGTTCCTGTGCTGCCTAGTCTTGATCCTTGTGGTCCAGATACATCAATGAAGGAATCTGGGGATACCCCAAAGCTGTGCCTGTTGCACTGCTGTCCAGTGAATATTGAGCAAAATCAACAGCGCTTTCGATCTTGCATTTGTTTTTCTGCAATATGCAATAAATGACAGTTCGCAGCCTCTGGGGCATGGTGTATGCTTCTGTTTTTAATGCCAGCTTCTGCAAAGAGAGGTCTCTGAATCACAGAGAACATCATTGTTATCATTGTCATCACCTTCTCCAGGAAAAACAAATTGAAATTTTAGAGGTGAACTCATTGAGAGATGTGAAATGTTAAAAATTATCTTGGCTAAAGTGCCTGAAGTGCTTTACATAAATGTACTGATGCCTATGTTTTCACACACTGTAATGAAAACACATTGTGGGCAGGTCTCAGTTGTCTCAAATCATCTCTGGTGATTTAGAGGACCAGAAAAAGCCAAAATGATGTTCAAGGACTTCTAGTGATGAAGGTGGTGTGAATACCTTGGATGAAGGTGACTGCAACGCACTATGTGAAGAGACGTGGAAGGTGGAGCAGATGTTCTTGCTTTGCAAACTGTCCCTGCATTGCCAGTGGCATGTGGGCAAGATGTCTTTTGGGTTTGAGATTCATCTACTCATGCGCTTTAAGCACAGAAGGGAGCCCTAAGTCCATCTGACCTCACCTTCTGTGCAGCATAGGACCACCTCAGACTGCTTTGCAAGCCCTCCTACAAATACCTGCATTTATTAGATTTATTACCCTACTATGTCACCACGGGGACAATGGAGCCTGAGATGCTTACCAGATCATCTGCAGCAGTCACTATTTCCTCTCTTTGAAACCAGAGTTTTCTGACACTTGGACCTCCTCAGTGACCCTGCATTTTATCATCTTCACATATCTATTATTTAGCTGCAAAGGGTTTTTATCAAAGAATCTATGTGGAGCTGTTTTTGAACTCCCAGGCATCTGCAGCACGTCGCTCACCATCATTCCTTCACAAAAACATCAGCTGGAAGCTATCACCTACTTCTTCAGGGGTGAAAGGATTGAGAAATTTGTTCTGGGATCTTCCACATTGTTCTTTTCCTTCTACAAAGAATAAACAAATCCTTCCTGGAGCAGAAATTGAATCTACAGTATTCTGATGTCCTGAAATCAGGCCAAAACTTTATATAATACTAGTGGCTAAATCATACAACGTGTTGATATGATTGAAAAAGTCTGCTTCCTCTCCCAGTGCTAAGTGAAACTCTTTAGAAATAAAATTCAATTTACAGTTGCTATTATTGCTTCCTAGTGAGCATTTTTTTGTTATTTCTAGAGAATTAATCTGAGTAGATACACATAAACAGAGGCAGGAAACAATCCCCTTATAGCAATATAAAGATTAAATAAGCAGTGTTCCTCATTAGTTTAATGATTGTGCACTCAAGATTTTAGAGAATCCTATGGACATTATCATTATACAGATAATTAATAATGAGAAGAATTCCACTGGCTAAAATTACATGTTATTATCCAGAGACCTCAGCTTAGAGAGACACATGGTGTGTAAATGGGAAAGGTCAGGCAGGTTCAGACTCAGCAGAAGCAGCGCTTAGTTAATCTCCGTGCCCCCTACTATTGCCACGGTACCTTGACACATCTCCATGTGTTTATCCTGAAAGATTCCTGTGAGGAAAAAAATCTCTTTTGTTGTTTTTGCTGCTGCTGCAAAAGCCAGGCTAAAGAGTTTGTGTCTGA
Organism: Rhynchotus rufescens; assembly: GCA_032273925.1. Taxonomy (NCBI): domain Eukaryota; kingdom Metazoa; phylum Chordata; class Aves; order Tinamiformes; family Tinamidae; genus Rhynchotus; species Rhynchotus rufescens. Next base: position 9,648 of record JAVCKT010095979.1, read on the forward strand.
TCACACAGTGAATCTAAGAGGAAAGGGGGAATCGGGCATAAGTTTTCCATGGTGCCACTATTACCATCCCCATCCTTCTTGGCAAAGATGTTCTTGCCCTTGATAAATGGATTCATCTCTTTCAAACAATCCTGGGTCCTCAAACATGGACCCATGAGTGACAACAAAGCCCTGTGGTTCACAGTGGCTGCACAACCAGGTGTTGACCTGAAGGATACATCTGAGTTATCATGTCTTTGATCCACAACTCTGATGTCCCTGTTGATATGCCCAAGGTCTCCCCTGGCTGTGTCATTATGTTAAAGATCTGTGGACGAGACAAGCCTTGGCAGTGTCTCTTCAACATCTACAATCTACGGTCCTGGCAAGCAGCAAATCTCCCTAGATAGTAAGTCAAGGTAGGCAGATGGAGGCCTGCATCCCTCCCGGGGAGGGAGATGCTGGAAACATTAAAATGACAATATGATAGATAAGTAAGCATTTCTGAATCCATAAATTTTAAAAATCACAGTAGCATGCTATGGAAAAGTAACAAAACACTCCACTCTCTACAGCAGCAGTTATCCCAAGGGAAAGCCACATATACAAGCACTATTTTGTGCTGTTCACTAAACAAAAGGAGCATAATCAAAACTACCTTGGCCAGAAATATTCCTTAGTCGTAACTTGGAACCTTTGCTGCATCACTGCACACTAGGTTTCTTCTATATAGGCAAAAATGACAGCGACTTCCTTAATGCATAGACTAACCTATCTATTTTTCAGGTTGTCCAGCACATTATGTTCCACCAGGAGACAAAATAATCAGAACCACATTTGTGGTGAGTCTTTGATTGCTTACATATCACAGAAGTGGTATCATGGGACCTCATTTTAGGAGGGAACACCACAGTTAGTCTAAGATTCATTTGCCTACAAGCCCTTTCTTGATTTAGTGCTATGATAATGCAGAAGAGAATATCGCTGCAGCTCCTGCCTGGCATGACCCAACAGTAAGGAACAGTATGCACCCAAAACTGACACTCTGAAAATGTACAAAAGTACAAGTATGAGAAGAATCTTTCCTCACCCAAGAAGAAGAAATCATCTTATGACCTTAAGGAAATGTGCTAATTAAGAATCTTTTATCAATCAATGACTTTTAGACACAAATGGAGCTGATCTGTGGTGTCACTGAAAGGCAGGTAGTTGAAGCAAAATTGGCTGCAATAAAGCTCTCATCTTTAATTGTGTCCATTTTAACAAGTAGTCTCTAAAACGTTGGCATTTTTGAAGAGCTGCAAAGCACCAAACAAGCAGCAGGGGTTTGCTTGCAATCTGCTAGAGCTTTGCTTTTGCTTTCCCAAATGTATACTGGTGCTCGTGCTTTAGTGGATTTCTTTGTTTTAGTATTAATAATAACGTGATAAAGGACATTTAAGCATTGCTCCCTTTCCTCACCATCACTTCAGCATCTTCCTTCTTTGTTTTGTGTTAGTCTGGGAAGAAAAGAGTATTTAAGAGGAGACGATGAGGATGAAAAAAAGGAATTTTGTTAAGTAATAGCAATGGTTGATTGAACTCATAAAAACCTTGGATAGCTGAGACAGAAAATCCATTTTTTTAGCCGTTTTCTTTTTGTAGGAAAAAAAAACAACATTTTTTTTAAAAAGAAACATTGCAATGAAAATGTCATGGAGTTTTAAAAAGAAAAAAACATAATTCTGGATATTCTGGACTTGGGATATATTCAATCATGATTAATTTATCTAGACATTGCTCTATATCTATATTAAAATAAGATGGTCAGCAGTATGAAAGCTCTTTTCCCAGAGCTGAGTGTTTGTCCCTGTTTCCAGGGAATGCCTCTATATCTAGAGTGGACCCGAAGTGGACACTTGGTTGCAGTCCCAAATCAGATGCAGTCATAAAAGAGCCACTCCAACAGGTCCCTCAGCAGCCAAAACCTGAGAGTGGACCTGGATGGTGAGACAAGTAGCACCCTCACGGCTGTCTCCTGAAACGAAGCACCGAGTACATCAGCTGTGACAGTTTGAGCAATTCTCTCCAGTTGTTTCATTCCTTCACTACTGACGACGGAGAAATAAGAGATGATGGAGAAAGCAAAAAAGTAGTGCAGTGCTTTTAGTTTCAAAAGATTGAAAGCTTTTCTGTGCGTGTGACCTGGGCCAGATCCTCTATCAAATATAAGTCAGTGAATTTCTTCTCTCTTTTTTTTTTTTTTTTTTGGCTTTTTCCACAAAATATTGTCACTGCGAAGTGGATTGCAATAGCTTAGCTCCGTGGCTTGGGACAGCAGATGGAAAACAGCCTGACACCTGACTATTCAGAGAGATTGGGCTAAGGTAAAATACAATGTACCTACTAGAATAGAGCCAGGATGCTTGGGTGAATGCCTCTACTTTGATAAAATATAATAAAATGCAACCAAATAAGTAATAGCCATGACTGGCCAAGGCTTCTACCTGTTAAATGATAGTTCCTTTCCTAGCACAGCATTTGTAGAATGAAAGCTTGATTCAGGACCTGCTCAGATGACATTTGTGGATATGAGAGATGGCAACAAACAGTTCTTTATCTGTATTTTGGGTCTGCAATATGATACTTGAGTAATTTTTATTGCAGAGATGATTGTATGCAAGGACAACGAACGAACTTAGCAGATGCCAAAGGGACACACGGACTATATCTTGTACGTGCATTGTATTGATAAAAAAGAAGAGCCTGCGTCAGTCTTAGGAAAGACAGAAAGCCAAGTCTTTGCACCCAGTTTGCCAACTGCATCTGACCCGACCTGCTGCAGCTGATGCATGAACCACATGTTGCTGCCCCAGTCAGCTCAGCAGCAGGACACAAATTGACAATTCTTTGCTGGAGCAGAGAAGCAGAAAAAAGATAAAGAACAAGAATAATAATAATAAAAAATAAAAAGAAGAGACCGCAGCAAATGTGAGACACAGCGTGTCTGATGTGATCTGCTTCCAAGTGGAGTAAGAAAAAAGAAAAAAGGCAAAGGAAAAATGTCAAAAGGCAACCTCGGCTGTCATACCACAAGTCACACCGGATTTTTTGAGGTATTTGGGTCTTTTTCTCAAATACCATCGTGATTAGCTCATATTCAGTAACAGCAGGCAAGACTGCAACACTGAGTAGTGCTAATGTTGACTTGTTCACTCGAGTGTGTTAATGTTCCAACATTCGGAAGAATTAATTGCAGGCTGTTGTCTTGAAATGAAGGGAACTTTCAGCATTTAAAACATTTGATTGCTCAGATTACACTGTTATGAAACTTTACAAAGAAAAGGGATGAGCTTGAATGTTTTTATTTTCCTTTTTATAACTAAGTAATAATACAAGGGGTTATTTGGTTGGCTGAATTCATTAGTTTCACTGTTCTTAAAGAAATCAAACCACAGGAGTATTAGAAAATGAAAATCTCAACTAAAGTAAATAGTCTGATGATCATTCTCTCTGGAGGGGAGCTGAAATTAGGATTTTAATTACTTTTTGATCAGAATTGTGACTACTTCCTGCAATCTTAATCTCTACAGGATCACAAAACTTTTCATATCTACCTGTTCACTTTTGCAAGTCATTACACCATATTAAGCTCATATATTTTGATGATTTTATAATGAAGTAGAGGGTTCCAGAAGCTATAAAGAAGCTGGATAAAGATGGAATACATTTAGATTAATTTTTGTTTTGATCATACAGAAGTCCTCTGCCACCCACTGATTTGAATGGGTACCTAAATGAAGGTCAAGTGCCAGAATAATTTTGAGCCTACGTGCCCTCGAAATTACATCTCACAGGCATTAAATAATACCGAGGTTCAGATGTTTAACTACTGCTTTTTTTTTTTTCACTTGGGAAATCTGCATCCTAGATAAAGGTATTTCAGGACTGCCATGCATCATGTTTGCTTGAGGTTACAAGATACACTTTTTTTTCACATAGTAGACCAGCAAACCTTGCCTTGCTAGTGCCAGAGCTACAGTTGCTTGTGAGGATGCATTCAATACCCAGCATTTCTGAGGGCTGTGAGTCTGGCAGGTCCCATGAGCACCATGCTAGCTTTTGAGGGGCACAAAAATAACGAAATTGTGGGAGAATTGTGGTCAAGAGGGCAGCAGAGCTGTAGGCGGAACAAGCAACATCCATGCAAAAGTGGCAAATGTCCTCAGATCAGGACTTTTTTTGCAAGGAAACTGAAATGATAAGAAGTGGATGGAAGAAGAGGCTGCCACAGATGA
>JAVCKT010095980.1:0-13903 GCA_032273925.1 Rhynchotus rufescens
AGCCTTTGCTCATAGGGCAGATGTTCCAGGCCCCTGATCATCCTGGTAGCCCTGTGCTGGACTCTCTCCAGCAGCTCTGCATCCCTCCTATACTGGGGAGCCCAGAGCTGGACACAGGACTCCAGATGTGGCCTCAGTAGAGCTGAGGAGAGGGAGACGATCACCTCCCTCGACCTGCTGGAGACGCTCTTCCTGATGCACCCAAGGATCCCACTGGCCTTCTTGGCCATGAGGGCATACTGCTACCTCATGGTCAGATTGTTGTCCAGGGCCCAGGTCCCTCTCTGCAGAGCTGCTATCCAGAAGATCAGTTCCCTCACTGACTCACTTCTTTTACTTGGTAAAACACATGGAGAGAGAAAAAATAAAAAATAAAGAGAGAGATGTGAGACCCAGCAGGTTGGGGAACCGTCCCTGGCAGCAGCGTCTCCACAGCACTAGTCCCCGACATGTTCCAACGGAGAAATTCGGAACAGAGAAGTCCATCTTTTCTTCTCACAGGTAACAGCAGGAACAAGACACAATGTCTTTCCCTGGCTCATTTAGCTAGCAGTACAACATGGTCAAGAAAGGACTGATAGGAGTATGACAAGCCCATAGAGGAAGCAGAGGCAATGGGCTGCAGTGGCTGTAACGTCCAGGTCGCTACTTGGCACAGCAGGGAGAGCGCAGACATCAGACAGCTGGCCACAGCCAGTCCGTTTGCAAAACAAACCCTAGCGGTGAGTGGGATAAAACATCCCCCCGGTGAATAAGGGCCTGTCCTTAGCTAAAGGTTCAAAACCTCTGCTCAAAATCCTCCTCCAAATCACACAAGGGAAGAATTTTTAACCATCTCCTGTAGTCTAAGTAATTGCTCATGGGTCTTGGGCCTATGGGGGCAGGAAAGCTTTCTAGATGATGACAGAGTCTTGCTTCAGAACAGGTTTTGTTTCTACATTTTCTACTACTTAAAAAGAGACTCTGAAATGGAAGTGATTTATTTAAAAGTAAATGAAGTATGTCTTGGTTGAAAACGTGTACTTTGCTTTAGTGAATGCACTGGAAGAAAATCTGATTTTGAGTTCATCAAACCCTTGTGCTCAGTCTCCTTGCCGTACCGTTGAACTGAGAACACAGACCTTTCGCCTCCCTAATTTTATAAACAGGCTTAAACTGAAACTTATGCTTAAGCAACCACCAAGCAATAGTGTCTCAAGACAAGAGCATACTAAATATGCATTCCTGATTCTTTTTTCTTTTTAGTGTAAACAAAACGGAGTACAGCAATTCTTCTGCCCTCACATATATCTACCAAAAAAAAAAAAGGGTAGAAAACTCTCGGTATTAACTATAGAAATCCTGAAATGAAGAAAAAGCTAAAAACGGGAAAAAAATCGTCACTGCTAATTATATGCTAATTGTATGTTGAAAAATACTTCTATGTATATTCATGTATTATCTATATGTTAGATATTATCTATACTTATATAGTCAGAAGTATATTCACAGAGACAGAATATGTACGTTTTCCCTTTTTATATCCTTAGCCAAATAACAACCCCAGTTACTCAGCTTATGTTCTTCTGAAGTACATATAAGAAGACTTCAACATATAAAGGGTCCGTTGCTCACAGATCCAAAGGTCTGTGGACACAGTTTCTGCTTAGAACTAGAACTCTCTTTTCCCTTTGAAATTATCTTCTGAACCAGACTACATTTATTCACAATCAGGAGTTCGATTATTTATTTATTTATTTATTTATTTATTTATTTATTTATTTATTCATTCATTCATTCATTCATTCATACAATAGCACGGACAAAAAATAACATATTAGTTAAATATAAAGGCTAATTGCAATATAATTAAAAAAAAAAAAAAGGATCAGCTATTTTTATCAGAGATTGTTGGCAGCAGGAAGCAGCAAAGGAATAGTGAAGACAGTGCTAGTGAAAGGCTAATGATCAGAATTCTGCCTGTTTCAGGAATGTCTCGATCCTTGTTTTTTCTTTTGTTTGTTTGTTTTCTTTTTAGATGATTCATTTGCTCCTAAAGACTACTTTCATTAGGTTTTATGAAGGTTGCTCTAAGATAATGAAGAATTTTGTTGGCATACTGCAGATGACACAACAAAGAAAAGTGTCTTGGCCAAGAAAACATTCACTTCTTAAATCTTAATCTAAATCTCACAGAGGTAAAGGAGTTTATTTGTGGTAGATACTAATCTCAAGGTAAAATTCTATTAGTGGCATTGAATCTAACAGAAGAAGAGCTGCATCATGTAGGATTTTTTCATAGTGCTTCAGTTTTATTTTTAGCAGTAGTAAAGCTGTTCCCATAATTTCATCTGAATTTTGACCATGTTTACACAAAATATATGTATTCAGTTGCATTGCACGCTGCTGGTATATTCACAAAACAAGATGTATAACAGATCCTTTTTTTCCCCTGTTTTGCTAATTCTAGAGTAGCAACAACACTAAGGGAACACTAAAAATGCTTATCAGAAGCAGCATTAGTATCATTAGCACCCTTCCACACTGTCTTATCAAAGATCTATGCTACAACATTTTCTCCCGCAGGATTAACAGCAGTTGGTTTCCCTTAATTACAGAACAACAGTGATCTGAACGTCCCTATGCATATATCTCTGTCTAACCTTTTATAACCACCACACAGAGATTCTCTGTATGACAGTTGGTTTTCATACCTATATCTGCAAAAAGAATTGTAACAGTTCTACACTAATTTTAAAGTTAAAAATTCTTTATTACAGACCCTGTTACTTTAGGCCTGAGAGATTTACATTACCAAGAGATGAAACAGTCCCCACTAATTGTGTATTTGTTCAGTGAGATACACCAACTCCTTTCCAAGTGCTCTTTAGCATAATGAATATATCACATCCAGGAAAATAGACTAATTTTAACGGAATGTATTATTCCCCCAAATTTTTGCACTTTGACAGAGCATTCAGCTTGGAGGAGAAAAATGTTCAAAATTCTCTCAGATAAAATTCAACCTAACTCTGCTCCACTTGGGTGAGAGATCTTTAAGCTGTATTTCTGCATCAAAGGAGACATGGACATTAGCTCTCATTTCCATATGATTCTGATATCTACGTACAAGTGCAGACCTCAAGACTAAAATCCTATGTCACGAGAAAAGTAGAAGTCAACTTTTAACCCTCTTCTGAGGACTCTCTATTGACTACTGAGACGGACAATGTTCACATTTGTTCAGAAGCAGTTTGTATAGACATATACATATATAATTTTACAAATAGGACATTCCCCAGGGAAGGGGTCACATAAAACCTTCCGTGAGAAGAAGAACCCAGTTCTTCCCTTTGGAAAATGGACTTCAAAGACATGACTGGAAGAGAAAGAGATAGAAGAGAGCGTTATAGCAAGGCTCTGAGAAGCAGCAAATAGCCAGTCACACCTCAAAGGTCACTGAAAACAAGTGCTGATTGAAAAGACTAAAAAGCATGAAGCTTACCAAAAACCTGAAAGCTACTGAGCTGACTGAAACCTCCCTCTCTGCAAAGGTCTGTGGAAAAAGGACAGATCTGTTTGCACAGTCTCTATTTCTATTCCGTCTGACCCAGTCAGAGGACTTTCTGTATTTAAAAAGTTGAGTTGTCTTGTTTACATCCAAATAAAACCTAGTTTTTGAGCCTAAAACCCTTTTTTTCTTGAAACTACTTCAGAGAAACACCCAAGTCTAGGCAAATCTACCTCTGTGATCTGACAGATTCAGGGTCCTGAAAGATGTATCTATTACAGCTCCCCACCCAGAACACTATTATTTTTACCTCTTTCTTATTTTTGTATTGTTTAGGAAGTCTTGACAGCTGATTTGAGATTGTGGATTTGTCTAGGCAGGGAATAGAAAATAGGGCATAACAACATAAGCAGTACACAGGAGAACCGACTTGCAAGTGCTGTGGTTTGACTTAAACAAGGCTGACTCATTTAAAGAAAACAGCTACTGGCACGGATACCATGTTTCCTGGCAAGAAGGCAAAAGAGATGACCACCACAAACGGAATAGATACTCATTTTCACCAGACTGCCTTCATAAATGGACAGATTTTGCTGCTCTTATTATGCAGGTTCTGACACCACATACACAGGAAAACAATGCTGTTTGCTTTCTGGGCGTTTTGTATGCAGGTTTTTACCCAAAACATGTCCCTAAAACTGAATGCCCAGCTTCCTGAATACTATTAATATTTAACTTATTTAAAATAGGTGCCACATTCTCTCCGCTTGTTAAGTGAAAGCTGCAGTACCTAGCGTATCCCATCAACTAATTTAAGAAAAAGGGGAAAGAAGAGTAACACTGATTCTTAACTAGTAAATTTAAGCTCTGTGCTGCCACAGTTACAGTATCATCAATCCTGAGCTACCTGCTAGTGCTGCATTACTCACACAGAGGCTTTACTTTACACCTCCTTTAAACATGCAGAACAGGCTACCGGCTGCAATGTATTTATGCACTCAGACACCCTCTAGCATCCCTTTCTTTGGACAGACTTGAATTTTAAGGCAAAATCAGGAATCTGCAACCATCTGCAGATCATTATCAAACTGAAACAGTTGCTACTACTGTGTAGGGAAATAAAAAATTCAGCTAGTTAATTTTAACATTCAGCTCAATGGCTTACTAAAAGGTTAGTATAATGCGGCTGCCTGTGATTACATGCTAGTTGATGACCCTAGAGGTCTCTCACTGTCCCATGTTCCAATGGAATGAAAAGAGTTGATAAGGAATCAAAAATATATGCATTAGGGAGATCTGAATTATAAATGTTGTATGGTTTCCAGACAAGGAAATATGGTGTATACTAAATGGAAATGATAGCCAAACCTCTTTGGAATATTCCACAGATACCACAAGATAAAAAAAGACTTATAAGTTTTTATGCAGTTGCAGGCTCAAAATTCAGAGAAAAGAGAGAGAAAGGAAGGTGGGAAATGGGGAGAAGGAGAAGGAAAATCACATTTCCAAAATGAACGCCTTTGATTGCACAAGTTCAATGACTTTTTAAAAAAATCTTTTTGATTATTTTTTAACCAAGTCTGCACTGTAGAAAAAAAAAAGAAGAGAAATACAGAAATCTCAGATTCATGGCAGAGTCCTTGTTCAGCTGGAAAAAAAAGTCTTTAAAGTAAAATAATATTCCCCTTGGAGACATAGCTGAAGTTTTATACTTCTGTGATGCACACTGTGGCCACATCAGTTACCATGTTCCAGATTGATCACATCATCTGACTTTTTTAAGTTGTATATTAGCCTTATTCTCTATTTCTTGCACCTATTTTCATTTATTTACACATTGCCAATAGGTTACAAAAAAATAACAAATGAAAATATCACTCTTACAGAGGTTCCATTTTGCATATACCTTAGGCACACACACACACAAAAAAAAAACCCTAAGACAAAGCAGAATCTAGTCAGAATATTTTTAAAATTCTCAGTTGCTTGACATTTTATGCACTTGTTCTCACATCTGTGTCTCAGGCGTTTGTACTTTACACAAAGTGTGACCAACTGAAAATGGCAGCATTTGCCAGCCTCTTCATATTCTCTAGGTTGATTTTTTATCTGTAGTAGTTGAGCCTTAGAGATCCCTTCTGCCATTGAGAAAGAAGGCAAGTAACATTCCAGTGCTCATTTCTGGTTCCCTGACCTTGGAATTGGCCACTCGGTGCCTGCGTAATGCGTAGTGTCTTCCAGATCCCTCTCTGTATTTCTCAGATTCCTGTAGCCCCCCATATATTATGGCAGTAGAGAGAAATGTTTAGGTCACAGGCAGCAAAATCTTGGAAATCTACACTGACAGGCGATTTCAAAGGGAAGTAGGAATCCCTTACCTGACTGTTTTCAAGAATAGTTGCCAGGTTCTTAAAGGTGTCAGTGATCTAAGTGGGTACACTTCCCTAAACAAGGTGTAAAGCAATACTAAGTAAAGGCATAAATAAAATACTAAAATAAATTACTTTTCCGCACTTTCTTGAGCTTCAGAAGAATAGATGTTGACTCAATTAACAAGTTCTCTTAATCATCTCTGTATTTATTCTTACGTTATCAGGATGCTGCAGAAGCTTGGAGAATGGAAGTCCAAAGTCAAATCAAAAAACCCACACAGTCAGAAACTGAGACACACAGTGGCCCATGCAATTAATTACTGGAATTGGGCAAGTAGACTCATTTACAAAGGAAGAAAATCTGCAGGCTGACACATAATCAGTCATTTCCATGCACAGTTATCGTACCAGCAGTTGCAACTGTAGTAATTACAAGCGGAACCATAACATATACATCTACAGTTTTGCATCACAGGCTTCCACAGAGCTTAACAAAGATTTATGGAATAAGAGAGAACGATTGCTTATCTCTCTCCATCACTCTTATCACACAACACTTCTTAGTAAAATAAGTTTTCTACTGATAACTATGTAAATATTAAACAGTGAGGACTGAAATCATAAAAACTCTTTCAGTATTAGAAGGATGCCTCTAATGGGCATCCAGGTGTTAGCTGTTGCAAGTAGTGCTTCCTGATACAGACATGTGCATGCACTACCGTTTCTGTCTTCAATCACTACTTCAGGCTCTTTCCAGTATGTCAAAACAGCCTTCAGTGTGCTTTAAAGGAAGCTCAGAACCATCTTTCATTTCACATAGGCCATATAAGCTTTCAGCCTCTGCTAGAGGGATTTTGTGGCGCACAGAGCTTTGCAAAGGCCTTCTAAGATTCATTCATTTTTTTTCCAGGGAGCAGAGGCGGTTATTGCTAAGAGAAACTAACATTACTATCACAAAGAGTTATAACTGCTTCTGAAGCAGTATACTAAGGAGTTGAATGGATATGAACAACTGATTTATTCTGCTGTTCGAAGCAATCTCATATTTTTATGTCCAAACAGAAATGCAGAGAATGTTCAATAACATCATCCAGACTGCAGTGTACAGGAGATGTCACAACGACACTGGAAGTGGATATTTCAAGGCTTATTCTCACATCTAGAAGACTTCCAGAAATAAATATCAGAGCTAGGAACTATATTGTATTTCTCAGAGCTGCTGACAATATGGAATCAACTGTGTAGAAACAGGACTGATACTCTGCATTTCTGCATATATACAATTTATTGGATTTTTTTTTACAAAAACTTCATTTTTAGCATATTAAATGTCACCAAAATATTTTTGCGAGACTCTTTTTTTTTGGAAGGGATAGGCTATTTTGAAAACATATACACATGCAAGCATACAAATATGTATAAATACATATATTATATTTTAAGTTGATGACCTGAAACTTTCAGGTCAAAAACTATTTATATTTCTATTCATTCTTCTTAGATGGATTACACTTTTTATAATGCTTTTTATGATTTTGCAACTACCTTCTTTCTGCTAATTTGAAACTTTTTAACTGCAAAATGGAGTGTCTAACTCTTTATAAAATGCTGCCACACATTTTAAGAAATCTTTCTTCCCCCGCCCACAACTATCATGTCTTATGACGATGGAAAACAAAGTACTACAAAAGTTTTCTATGTTGGTTCTGTAAGCATTCTCCTTTCATTAGTATGACCAACTATGAAACATATTGAGCAAGACACAATTTTAGTCCTTGGCTGGACTGGTTAATGATCCATAAAAAAATGCCTCCAGAACAGTGTGTGATAGTGGTCACAGAGCGAACTAAGTACCAGGTTATTAGAGAAAGAACGCTTAAGAGTATGGAGAAGGACTAGGATACAAGTGGAAATGGAAATGACTAACAACAACAGGAGGGATTGGCAGACAAGCCAAAAACAGGATGAATATAGAGAAAAATATAACAGAGACAGTATCTCTCTGTGCTCATGCACAAAGAGTATAAGATAATGGACCAGGCGGGGAGACTGAAAGGTCTGTGGTATAAAAGTAGTGAGAACAGTATTATCAAAGTGTTGAGTCTTATTTCAAGACCGTGGTTTTCCTAAAAGCAGTGATATTTCATGCAGCTGATTTCACGTTCCAAATTATCCACTGCCCTTCTAAATGACTCTAATGAAGAAGAATTTTCCATCTAACGACTTATCGCTGTAAAGTGGTAAAAATATTCACCAAAAATTAAGATGTGCACATATTTATCTTTCTCAGCAATAAGTTTAAGACAGAAATCCAAGGGTTTATTTCAAAATTTTATTTAAAAATCCCGTATTAGAACATGAGCAATGGCCACCTGTTGTCTTGTTCAACCAGCTGTGCTGCAGCATTGCTACAGTTTAACTCCTTAGAGTGAATGTTAGGGATCATCGAGTACAAAGGAAGCTTCATTTCTGAAGAGTTTAGTGATAGGTTGCGTAAGAAGAATGAAGAAGCAAACATTACAAATTACACATCAGGAGCTAGTAATTTCACCAGAATCTCTTCACATCAATCGACATTTAAATAGTGTTTTAAAAAGCAACAGCATAGAAAAAATGGATCTACATGCAATGGCAATACAGCATCTATGGAACAAAAGCATATTGATTTCAACAAGTCTAATTATCACTGAAAGCACTGTTGCTTGATGTTTATTACCAACAGAGCACAGTAATAACACAGGTTTGTTAAAGGGTAAAGTTTGGTGATACCTTTTTATTCAAAGACTTTGCATGCTATAAGAAAAAAGGATTGAGAGTATCAGTTTCAAATGAGGAAACACAGTCTTTTTAAAGAAACTGCACTGTGAGGAAAACAGCTTTTGTTTTACTCAAAAATATTTTACAAGAATAGACCAAAATAAATTCACTTTGTTTATGGAGCAGTACCTTGAACAAAGTTGTTTTTACTTTAATTTTCATCTCAGTTGGTTTGTGAAATAATGCTGAAACCAACAGTCTAATTCAGCACTGTCTTTTCTATAAAAATAAGGCAGTAATACACACAGGCCCTTCATAAATCTTGGACTGACCAGTTTCAAATACTTTTAAATTATTTTAAATCTTTATTACACTTCAAGGAACACAGTTATCATTTTTCTTTATTTAGATATAACACAGTATTGCTGAGAGCACATCTGGAGCACTGAGTGCAATTCTCATCTCACTGCTATTAAAAAACAACATCATTGTGTTAAAGGGAATAAAAATGCTGAAAGGTTTTGAAAACACGACCTATGAAGAGAGTTTAAGAGCACTGAATATTTACAGCCTCTAGAGAAGATAAGCAAGAGGTGACAAAATAACTGTCTGTAAGTACTTTCCAGGAATCACCACGATGACAAAGCAAGTGTTTATCTTAATTTGTCAATGTAGGTAAAACAAGAAGTAATGGCCTGAAATTAAAAAAACGAAGGCCAAAAATGCAAAAAAAACTCACTTTGCATCAGTGAGGTCAATGAGATAATGGAATAACCTGCCAAAGAGGCTATTATCACCAAAAACACTCTAAGTATGCTACCTAGAAAAACTACGGTGGAACCTGTCAAAAAATCATACATGCAGTCCTACAGCTGTACAAAGATGGGCCAGAAATGGTACAAATGGTAGAGAAATGACCCAACAGGTCATTTCTAACCCTATTATCTATCCTAGGATACATCTATATATAAATCATGTGTTTTTAAAGAAAATCATTACGACAAATTTGAAGTCACTTTCTCTATATCAATACTCTTAGGAACTGGGATGTATAATTTATATATGTGTCTGAAAAATACCTTTATATTTTAACTAGTGACGTACAAAGTTTGAACAATCATTTATAGCAGAGAGTTCTTAAAAATACCTTAGCATCAAATATTTCTGAAAATTTATGAGGCTTAATGTTTGCAAAACCATCAGTTAGCTTGTTCCATGTTCAAGCCTGCAGTGTTTTTATGCTCAATCCAAGTAATTCTTCAGTTTGATCTAAAAAAAATAGGAAATACTTTAAAATTTTCCTTTAATGAAGTTTACATATATTCTGAGAACAGTGTATCTCCCTAGAGTATCATGATTTGCCTCTTTATTGGCGTTATTGCTTTTCCTTTTTTTTTTTAACCCTTTCTAGATTTATTTCTATGACTACCTATCAAGCTCTATACTGAAAAAGCACATTAAAAACCAACTTGATTGGGTTAAAGATAGTTTAATTCAAAGATAATGTAAGTGTGGATTCTATTAATGGAAGATCTATGCTCTGTCAATGCATAATTTTGATGTAAATTGCAAAAAAAAAAAAAATAGCAGCATGACCCTTCACTGTTCAGAAAGCAGCAGAAAGCTTAATATATGCTTCAATTGAAATTACTTAGAATACACTTAGAATACAAAGAAAAAAAAAATCCAGATTGCTAAATTGATATGAAATGCAGAACTGCACCTGGAAAAAGGACTCAGTGATATACTGACCCCTAGCACTCTAATTCAATTTTATTTTTTCCTTATTTGCTGACCATTAAAGCTGATTATAGTTACAAACATTTGCACGAAGTTATGAAATCAACCCATAAAAGAAAAAAAAAAGTTATTTTTTTAAATGGTCGTTATAGGTTCTTTTTAGTTCTTTTCAGCCTTCAGGGAACAGTCTTCACCATTCCCATGAAACTCTGAAAGTTACAATATTCTATGGAAAAAATATAAAAAGTGAAAAACTCTAATCTTAACTTTATCTTATCTTTTTTATTTTTTTTTATCTTAAGATATCTTTTAGAGTGAGAGAAAAAATGTCAAATATGATAAGCATGATTAAATAGAGTAATTGGACAACAACAAATAATATAGGAGATAAGGAGATATAACCTAATCATTTATAAAAACTAGTGTTTTTTTTTTTTTAACTCATAGTACAGCTGAACTCTTATGCTTTATTTATGTCTCTTCATAAAAAAAACAGTTGCAATTGAAAGATATTTGACAAAGCTGGAAATTCCTGCCACCACTGCTTCATGAAAAGAAAATGAGTAGTCAATGCACAACACGCTTACCTTGGAGAAAGTACAATACTGTTTTCTCTCACTGTATATACATTTATTTTATACTTTATGCCTTATAAAGGTCCCCAGTCATCTTCTGTAAGTGTCTGTTGCAAGCCAAAGCAAAAAAAAAAAAAAAATCCATCCTCTGTCCTGCTTCCTTCTTCTTCCTCTCTCCCTTCCTCCCTTCTCCCTCCCTCCCAAAAAAGAGCCTAAAAAAACAATATAATGAATTGACCTGAAAAAGAAGTATGAATATATTGTCAACACAGCTAGAGGAAAGCATAATGTGAGAAGAATAATGAAAGGTGTCAACTGATTAACCTGGTAACAAGATTCCCTAATTTCAAGTTCTCTACCTTGCTTAATTTCAGTTCTGTTGTTTGGCTTGCAAAATTGTGTCAGAGATCAGATCCTAGCCCAAGGCAAATTTTACATTCTGGAATAGTTCAAACTTTTTAGACAATTTCTAATTTGGTGTGGCAGAGCAGAGGAATGGAACTGACTTCTTTTCTTTGCTAACCACTAACAAGATCCAAGAAAACTCTTAACTCCTCTAGGGCTAACACAGCAACTCAGCCTGTATAATGGCTTCTTTCACTTGGCACTGCAAGTTTATGTATTTTAGATTCAAAACTAATGCATAATGCTCTAAGTATGTTTTACTGTTGTATTGACTAATGGTATTGATTCATATAAGAAGATATGTATTCCAGAGTGCAATTCCCAACTGAAAACTGGTCTACAGTCCTTAGATGTCTGGACCAACTGATGTTAATTACAGAATTTTTACTGAATTCAAGAAGAGGCAGAATTTAATCCTTTTTTTTTCTAATTCATCAGGCTAACAGTTCTACATTATATAAAAAAAGTCTAGGAAGGGAAAAAGCTTTCCTGTAAAATAATTTACATTATTATTTTATACTAATCTGAATAGACTCAATGGCTCATCATTCCTATTATATATACAGACATACATGTAAGAATAGTGAGACAGGGAGAATGAAGTGAAAGCATCAAACTAGGTTAGTATTGATTTATTTTCTGGTAAGAATGTGGCTTTGTTCCCTTCTAGTTTGCACTGCTTAAGAACACTGCTGCACAATTTAGTCTTGCAGATTTGAGGAAATATGTCCATTTCCTCAAAATGCAATTTCTATCACTGTACTCTCATTCCTGGCTCAGGCATTGTTGCTTTATATCACCAAATGTCAGTAAAAAAGGCACAGCAAATTCTGCAGAGTAATGTCCTTTCACTGCCTGCTGTGAAGAATGGAAGAAATGTTTGAACATGTGTTTCAAACACTTACGTGCACCTATATGTGAACATCTACTCCTTCATTCCTTGATATTCTATCCTGCCTCAATGCTAAATGAAAGAAAGGAAACTATTAAGGAATAAGAAACATTAAATGAAATAACATTCATAAGGCTCCAAGAGAAAATAATGTGATGCTTTTGTTCTGAAATGTCTCCATATGCCTCCAACTGGTCAGCAGAAGTATTCAGGATGGTTGAGGTGTTGGTGTTTGCTGATACCGTATGAGCAAAAACACCTACTCATAAGTAAATGGCTTTTTTCTACTTTGTAGAGACTGATATATTCAGAAAAAGACAGTGAGGTTTGCTTAGGCAAGGCAATACATAGCACAATGTACGCTGTGCAAAATTGTTTTCCTTGATAGTGTATTCTTGTCAGTAATTATATCCAATTTTGTTTTGAAGGCTGCTCCTGAGTCATCTTAATCATGTCCCCAAGGTGAAAAGGCTAACAGATAATGTCTGAGAAGCTGCAAGGCTGAAGCTCAGAAAATCAGCTAGTGTACTGGAGAATCCTTTTCCCCAAAAAAGTGCAATTTGCCAGAACTCATTGGTACACTGTGAAAGGGACTTACGGCAGTTACACTACATTCACTTGCCAGGTAGATTATCTGCATACAAATCTATTAAAGAACAAATAAAATAAAATAGAGATTTGTCTTCGTGAAAATACACTAATGCAAACCAACATAAACTATCACTGTTAAAAGACAACCCCTGTGATGTTTGCCTATTTGTTTGTTGTCTGTACAGCCACCTATTAAGAGTATCTTCAGGAAAGAGAAGCCAGGAGGAGGGAGATGACAATTACTGTAAGTCACTTGACGATTACAAGCCTCCAGGAACGGCAGGTTGTTATTGAAGCTCTCTGCAGTTGCTACACAAACTAATGGAGACTGTTTTCCTACCCAACAGCTTTCTTTTACCCGCCTAATTGTAACTTCTGAATTATGGAAATGAAAAGAGGTCAAAATCTGTCTTTGCTTATACAAAGTTTATTTCAATGAACTCCATTAAATGAACAGAGTTGTTGTATTTTTGCTGAGGTAAATGAGAGGAGAATTTGTCTGCGTGTGTCTTATTTTCTCCTGGTGAAGTCACTTGAAAGACTAAATGAACCAGAAAGGATCATTTGCGAAGACTTTTTTTTTATACAAATGCAATCATTATTATCTGAAATACAGGAGGAAGCATTTGACTGTGACATTCCTAAATATTAGTGTTTAAATATTTAATTTTATTGATCTTGTAGGCTTGAAAGTCTTTGCAAATCCAATAGCTCTCAAAGGGATTAAGCCTATTAGACCCTTGCCTCCAATGGCAGTGCATTAGGAGACTGGATCATTTGTAAATTCTACTTACACTAGACTTTGACTGCCCATGGCTCAGCCTTGGAATCAGCACTTCTCAGAATTTAATTTTTATTTCCAGTAAATGTTCCGCTAAAACATTCTGCAAACATTTTTATTCATTAAGAAAAAAAATCACAAAAATGCAAATGTAATTTATAAACACATTTGTAAAGTAATAAATTGCACTGAGAACTTTTTTCTTCAAGTAGTAGTATCAAGTAGGCTGCCCAGAGAGGTTGTGGAGTCTCCTTCTTTGGAGATCTTTAAAACCCGTTTGGATGCAGCCCTGTGCCACGT
>JAVCKT010095981.1:0-10361 GCA_032273925.1 Rhynchotus rufescens
GTGCCTTTACGCCGTGGGCTTCCTGGTGAGCGGCGGGCGGGGAGCGCGGGGGCGGCTGCTGGCGCGAGGGGACGGGGCGTCCCCGCGTCGGGTCGGGAAATGGCTGCGAGGGGGCAGCGGAGCAGCCTGCGCTGTCCCCTCCCTCCTCCTCCTCATCAGATACATCGACTAAAGTGTTTTTGGTGTTTGGGTGTGTTTTAATAGAGTTTTTATACATTTTCTAATGCACACCATATATATATACACACACTATATATATATATATATAAAAATATATATACACACACACACACACATGCAGTTTTTTTCTCTTTTTTCTTTTATTTAAAAAAAATAAAAATAGCCCTTAAATAAATAGCTCTTTTTTAAATAAAAATACTCCCTAAATAAAGGGTGGTTTTTTTTTTTTTTTTTTTTCTTCTTCCTCCCCAGAGAACTGCTCTTTGTCCCCTTGAAATTCAGGTGCTTCGTTTATGCTCTGATAACATTTATACGGCTCAACCAAAAAAAAAAAAAAAAAGGCTTTTTATAGTCTTTAAATAAAAACAGGTCTGTGCTTAGTCATACTTAGGTTGGATAGGAATACCAGCCCATTTGGTTTCAGCCCTTAAGTTAATGCCCCAGGCAAAGGTGCGTTGGAGCACGGTTGGCTTTTTAGCTGTTTTTGCGGCTGTGCAGCTAAAGTTGTGCAGCGTCTTCCTGGCACGGAGCATGGGCTGCCCTCGGAGAGCCGCGGAGGGGCAAGGGCTGTTCTCAGGAGCGCACAGGGTGGTGAAAGGCCGCGCTGAAGAGCTGCTTCCTGTCGCGGGGATGCAGGCTTCCTGCAGCCGAGCAAGTGCAGCACAGCTACTGACGGAAGGAATATAAGTGAAATGAGAAATTACTACCCATTAGAGAATGGCGAGTGGCGGGTTGGTTGCCTGTGACCAGGGCCATGTTGCTGAAGAATTTAGTCCTAAGTCCTAAGCTTAAGGATGCCCAGGCAGGCTGAAGAAACGGGCTGTCAGGAGCCTTACGACACTCAGCAGGCACAAATGCAAAGTCCTGCGCCCGAGAAGGAAGGAGCCTCTGCAGATGTGCTGGGAGCCTGGCAGGCAGGAGAGCAGCCCTGTGAGAGGTGCAGGGACTGCCCATGGGCAGCGTGCTGAATGCAAGGTGCATCCACCAGCGGCATCCTGGCTGTGTGAACAGGGGAGTGCGTGTGCTCCTTGGCTCTTGAGATTGCTCCTAGGGCCCCATGTCCAGTTGGAGACACTAAGTACAAAGAAGACGTTGATACATCGGACTGAATTAGATGGAAGGCCACTGAGTGGAGGTCAGGGCAGTGGAGACCCACCACTGAGTGGTGGCCTGGCAGCAGCTTCCCATACGTGCAAGGAAAACAGAGCCGGGCTCCTCACAGCGCCCCGTGGCAGGAGGGAGAGAGACAAGGCTGGCGACGGAACACAGGGAAAGCGCTTTTCACCGTGAGGATGGGCAGGCAGTGGGACAGGTTGCTGGAGAGGTCCTGCAGTTCCTGGGGAAACTCCAGGATTCAGACGGATAAAGTGCTGAGCAGTCAGGTTTGACCTCAGGGCTGACCCTGCTTTGAAGAGGGAGTCGAACTAGACACTTCCAGAGTGCCCTTCCAACCTGAATTATTCTCTTAATCGAGATTCTATATGCAAGTTTAAAATAATAGTTTATTGAACGCAGAGATCATTTTACCAGGGATGTTTATACATTGCCTGAGCTATTTATTGTTGCTGAAGAATTTAGTCCTAAGTCCTAAGCTTGCAAGTTTCAGCCATCATACAATCCTTAATGACAGACTGTAAGAATTTCACTTAGTGATGTTCATCATCGTAGTTTGGGCATGCTGTGAACAGCTTTGTATTGTCTTCAGAATAGATGTATCTGGAGGGAAGAAGAGGACTAATGGTTTTATAGCTTTTGTTTATGTGTAAGACAATTGATTCTTTTGATTTTTTTTGATTGTTTTATAGTTTTGTGCGTATGAGATATAGTGTACAGATTACAATATATCACATTCACACATTCGTGACTACAGAAAACATTTTTTTATTTTACTTCTGTATAGGTATGGAAATTGTTTTTAGAATTTTAAATATAAGACCATTCTTAAGTCAAGGTGTCATTGCCTGTGTCAGTTGTCATTAATTATTGCCCATTTTTCTGCCTGTTTTTCAGGATTTGTTTGGTGTGAGTATGGTTGTTCCTTTACTGAACCTGCACATCAAATCACTAGGGGCAAGTCCTACAGTTGCTGGAATAATAGGTAACTTGCAATCCTTATTTTGATTGTGCAGAATAAGATAATGCGTGCTGAAATCTGCATTACTGGAAACTGAATGTGATAACCATGTTCTTCCTTAGTAGCAGCATAATAAAAAGTAATGACAAATTTCAAAGCATAGAAACAACCATACTGTTTTAGACACAAAAATCACAGATACCTGCAAAAAAAAAAATCCTTGTAATGATACTTTTAGAGATATTTTCCTAGTATCTAAAAATTAACGTCTTAGAAACTTTGGAAGCCAGAAGTGTTTTATTGCTATTTACTCACTTTGCAAACAGTTTCTACAGACATTTCTATTTCTCTTGATTGCTCCCATTTTAATTAAATTAAGTGGAGCTGCCTTTTGGCAATATCTTTATCATCTTTAAGGAGTGTGTGCAAATAAATTCTGAAGGTTTTGTGTTTTGACTCACAATATCAAGTGATGAGATAAAGCTCTGTGATTCCAAAGTGGCGGTCATTTATTTCTCACAGTGTGGTTTATAGTTCATACTAAAAGCGTGTTTTTTTGTAGCTATATGTGGTTGACTTAGGATCTCTTGTTCAGTTTTTTATTACTCTGCTTTTTTATTTTGGGTGAAGTCTATCACTTTTTATGAAATAGTTCCGGTTCTGCTCAGAGTTGACAAGAGTGTTATTTTAAGAAGCAATTCATCAAAAATATGTCTTCATTTCAACACTCTGCTTTGATTTAACTTTAAAAGAACCTGGGGTTTGAGGTATATTCTCATGAATGAAAGAGCCTGGCAGATGTTTCTCTATGCTTCTTTTTTTCTTCTTCTACTCTGTCACTAACTGCTGCTAAACTCTTGGCCTCAGAAATGAGAGTAGAGCCTGTGGTTTCTGTAGGGCTTCTGCGAGATGCCTTGTAATAGAAGTAATTAGTGACTCCTGGTAATGAAATTATCTCCTGATTCTGATAAGGCAGTTGTGGATGCCAAGATGCATTTTATTTAATACACTTTGTAAAGCTACATCCTTTTACATTACATGCTCTGTGGTATTTCTCTTCTTTCTTAGGTCTGAAACTGTTTTGACAGTTTTGTGGAGAACTGTGCATATTTTTTTCTCCTACTCTTCTTCTAGTGCTTTTACTAAATTCTTCCCAAAGCCAGTCTCATGTTTCTTGATTTAAAATTGTGTGCAGTTTTCATAAGTAATTCATGCTTAATTCTTGCCATAGGTTACACTTTTTGTTTGTTTGCTTTGTTTTGTTTGTTTTTTTTAGGCTCTATCTACGGTGTAATGCAACTCTTTTCAAGCACATTTGTGGTGAGTTTTAAAACTGCATTTATAATTATGTTGCTATTTCTGTGGATTTTTTTAATTAAAAAAATGAATCTTGAAAATTTTAAAGTTTTTTTTAGAGGACCCAGTTTTTAGTCTGTGTGAAACTTATGCAAAGTTATGCGAACTAGTCACATCCTTCAGATCATTGCTAAGCAAGAACAGTCTTTAGCCAAAAAGTATAATCCAAGTTTGGAATCAGTCATATGTTCTGGAGCACATCTCAGTCACATAGGGTTTTTATTTTTTGGAAGTTATTTACCTTTATGCTATTAAAGCAGTTTTCTTCAACCCTGTAGCCTGTCCAAAAAATAGTCTCACAAGTCAGTTCTTCACAGACCTGTTTTCTTGAGTTTCTTTTTCTCTTTTCTTGAGTTTGCTTTCCCTGTTTAATGAGCATTCTCTCCTAAGTTGCCAGGTGGCCTTAATTCAGACATCGTGTTTTCATGTTTTTAAAAACTCCCAATCTAAATAAAAGTGCAAAGAGTGACCAAAAAGGCCAAACTTCCTCAATTCAGCCTTTACTGATCAATATCTTGCATGTTTGTATTTTAGCCACTTTGAATTTAACCCTAGTATATCTTAGCTTTCAAGAAAATAGACTTTGAGTATCTCCCCAAAAGAGCATTAGAAGCTTTATCATGCAGATCACTTAAGGTAACTTTCTTCTGTAAGCAGCGTGGCATTTTCTTTGAACTGCAGGACCTGTTTTGCCTGCTTTCCCAAGAAACCTACTTCTGCATTTCTTACAGTAAATCCAGATGATGTATAAGTGTGTAGCATGCAGATTTACCATTGCTCATTCTTATAACTACTTCCTCTTTGTACGCTCTCAGATGACCAGCTCCTTCTAGCCTAGTCTGCTCCTTTTACGATGCTCAATGAGTGTCTTGTACCCAGTGACCACTGTCAGTGTTTGAGTTGTGATAACACTTTCATTTTCCACTACTACTACTATACCCTAGTGTTTTATCACATGATTGTATTTTTAGAAAGGGAGAAATTAAATAAAGTTTTGTCTGTGCATGGCATGAAATAGAAGCACAGCTTGAGCAGAAGCGCTATCCATAGGACAGAACTCATCTTCCTTTGCAGACTTTGAGCCCTTAGGAAAGGTGTCTGATAAGCTCATGAACTTTTCATTGGTGACCCTTTGATGATTATTTTTTTTTCTCAGTTGTATTTTAATGTATTGATTGTTCACAGCAGATAGCTAAATGCTATAAAAAGCTCTTATTTTCTTCTTTGCCAAGGGCTGCTGGAGTGATATAGTCGGAAGACGATACTCCCTGCTTGCCTGCATTCTTCTAAGTGCCCTGGGTTACCTCCTCCTTGGAACATCCACCACCGTATTCCTGTTTGCCATTTCTAGGGTCCCTGTAGGTGAGTAAGCACTTGGTATTTGTGAATTGAAGTTCACTTGTAGCCCCAGCATGTGAATTACTGTTGGAGAAACTGAGGCATGTGGATGAGTAAACAGTGGTACTAACTGAATCTCAGTAATGAAGAAATGTCTACAAATCAAGTGTGTTTTGTTTTATTTTCCCTTGAAAATAGTTTGTAATGTATACTCAAATTGGCACTTTTTTTTATACCACCTTCAATAGTTGAATTATGTAAAAATGTGTTCCTTGAAGGAGGCCATTATAAGGTACAATTAGTCATAAGAGATACCCAATGTATCTGATCACTGCTGAAAATATCGGCCTATATTTTCAGTACAAAATGGAATGATGTCTGCCATATTGCTTTTCTCATGTTGAAAACCTACTTAAAAGTTGTAAGATAAAATTTAGTGTAAACTTTAGGTCACTACTGCGGTAGAATATTTATGCTGTGGAAAAAAAGCATGCATGTTTTTATCACTGAATCTTATTTTATATCAATGCTTATATTTGAATTTTGAATTTTATAATAAGTTTATAATTTTTCAATAGTTGAAAGCCTGTTATGATTTCTGATACAATAACAATTACTATTAGTATCGACCCTTCTGTTCAAGGGTGCTAAAATGGCCAATGGTTTTGATTTAGGAACTAATATTTCCCTTGGGTTTGTTCTTTCTTAATATAAAAAAAATGCTAATGAATGATTTGGTTGATAGTTTATTAAGTTGTAGGAGTAATTTTTTTTTTTTTTAATGTTAACAGCAACAGATTTTGAGAGCATTGCCTTTCTTATGCAGTCATTTATATTTCTTCCTAATTAGTATCCTGCACTGCATTTTTGCCACCCACCAATCTCATGTGAATTTGTTGTGTTGCCATCCTGAACTGTCCATGTGTGGCAAAGTTGGCACAGGAATATGTCTGTAATAGACGAGCCATTCCCACAAGTTCTGCCACTGTATTCGGTCCCGTGAGTGGGTACTAATAGAATCCTATGTTTTCAACCATGCTTTATTCCTAACGAGATCCAGCACGCAGAGAAGTTATTTACTCCTTCGGCAGGAGCTCTCCCTTGTCAATTCTGATTCCAAGCTCCCCATTTTTAAATAGCTGAGGAGTAGTTGTAGCTAAATATGCAGTTTAGTCAACATGTCTCCTGCATGACATACTCTTGTATGACTCTAGTTTTGAATGGTTTATGGAATGCTCTAAAATACGAATGACACAGGCTTTGGACACTGGTGTCCCACATAGCTGCTGTCGCTTGCTATCTTTCCGGGTTCAGCAAGGGACATTGAATTATTTCCTGTTATGTTGCAGGTATTTTCAAACACACGCTTTCCATTTGTAAGGCCTTACTTTCCGACCTGGTGTCGGAGCGAGACCGTCCCCTGGTGATCGGCCGCTTCAATGCGGCCTCCAGCGTGGGCTTCATACTGGGCCCTGTGGTTGGTGGCTACTTTACGGAGCTGGAGGGTGGCTTTTATAAATCAGCTTTCATCTGTGCCTCTATCTTCATTCTCAATGCTGGTAAGTCGAATGGCGTATTTTGCACGTTGAGTCCCTTTTCTTTGCACTTTTGGGTATTTGTGCCATTTGCAATTGAATTCACTGATATCAAATTTTAAGAGCTGTGACAAACATGTTTTATAAAGGGATACTATACTTTGAATCTGAGCCTGTTTGAAAGGGCAGGAATTTTGAAACAGTTAATTCCCAGATGCTTCTTCTTTATGTTGCATATATTATTTTACATTCATACACAAGTGAGGCAGGATTTTTGTTTGTTTTGTTGTTGTTTTCTTGTTTATTTTTTTGTGTCCAAATATGAAAACAAGAAATCAGATTTTTTGTTCTATGGTTCTTAGAAGAGTTTGTGTTGTGAGTGTGTTACCTCAGTGGTCTTCCTTGCTTTCACCACACTTAAAATTGAAATGATACTGTGAATAACAGTAGTCTTTGTGTTATTTTGTTTTATTGAAAGGAATGTTAAAGTCCTTTTTTTTTTCTTTCTGTGCTAAGTAAATTGTAACAAACTAATGTTAAAACGAGTATAGCTAACATGACTGAATGAAATTAAGTAATTCTCTTATCCCTTAGGTCTTGTTTGGGTGTTACCATGGAGAGAAGAAAGCACAAGCAGCAGTGACCATGCACAAGGAATCAGTAGCAGCAAAGTCACAGAAAATTTCTCAATAAAAACGAATCGTGACCTGCGGTTCCAGTCAGTAGCTACGAGGTCTGTGGCAAGCCATAGTCCCTTCCTGTCTTCATGGACCCAGACTGCAGCGATGCTGAAGAGAATTAAAGACATTGCGTGCTCTGACTTGTGGGATATATTTCTAATACGATTACTGATGTCCATTACTATACTGCTCTACTACAGTAATTTTGGTCTGGCCTTGGAAGAGAGATTCGGGGTGAAACCCAAGTTCACCGGCTACCTAATAAGCTACAGCAGTACTCTGGGAGCCCTGGCCGGCTTTGTGCTTGAACCCCTAACAAGACTCTACCAGCACAACACGTACAGCCTTCTGCTGCATTCCAGCATTCTCACCTGCTCCCTGATTCTCCTCTATACATCCGCGCTTAACGTATGGACTGTCGTTTTGTCTTCCACGTTCTTAGCTTTCTCCACTACTGTCGGCCGTACTTGTATCACGGACCTGGAGCTGAGCCTGGGTGGGAACCAGGCCAGCGGGGCGCTCCTGGGTGTGGGGCAGTCCGTGACATCGGTGGCACGGATAGTGGCCCCGCTCCTTTCGGGAATTGCTCAGGAGTTCAGCCCTTGCGGCCCTCCAGGCCTGGGGGTTGGCCTGGCTCTGGTAGCCATTCTCATCATGAACCTGAACAAACCCAAATACTGCGGCAGTGGAAATGTTAAATTGAAAACTCAGTAGCTGCAAATTTGGATTGAGTGGAGCATCTTAAAGGAAAGGCCAAGAGAATTAAAGAACCTGGGGTAGTGCTTGCACCTGCCAGGCCTGTGCAGTCCTAACAGGATTCTTAAAGGAGGTCTCTTGTGTGTTGAGATTGAGGCAGGTACCCATAAATGTCTTCTGCAGGGTCATGACTCTGTGTGGGTCTTTCTGACCTGGTACCACTAGAACCCGTGTGTCTGTGTGTGTGTCTCTGTGTGTGTGTGTGTGTGTGTGTGAGAGAGAGAGAGAGAGAAATACCTAGTGTTGGTTGTTTTCTTTGTGTGTGCTTTTGTGTGTGTTTTCAGGACTTTTAACCTTTTGGGAGAAAAAAAAAAAAAAAAAAAGGAAATGGAGAAATCCTGTTTGTAACTCACTTCTGAAGCAGTGTTTACATCGATAGATTCCAGTATGAAACAACTGTTTTTTATTGTTTAATCGGAGGTGTATTTTTATTACTTAGAAGGATTTGCAGTATATAATTCGTTAGCCATCGGCCTGCTGTGGCAGTGGCGTAGCTAGCGGGGTGTTTCTCTATGTGGCATCGTGAGGCAAACTTTGCCTGTCACACTTGCTGTGCAGCGTGATCTGGTGCTTCAGAGCAGCCTTCTGACCCTTGCAGACCCTTCCCAGAGAACAGAATGGGGTACATGCTAACTTCAGCTGTCCTAAAATAGTTTTAAAATAATACGGGCTGTTGACACTGAAATTGAGCATGTGAACTTCATTGCAAGTTGCACTAGTGCTTTCTAATTAAGGATAACCTCTGGACTTTATCATGATTTTTTTTTTTTTAATATTTCCTGAGCAGTTTTTCTACTTTCAATTTAAAAATAAATTTCTTAATTTCTTTGGTTCCTGTTAAGGGTATGCTGGAGCAAATAGCAGTAGTTTAAAGGGAGTTGTGGACTAATCTGTTCCCTTTCATCTCTAGAGGCATAAATGACATTTTAGAGACAGAAAACTGTTTACGTGTTGGTAGAGTCGTCATCACTTCTCTGTGTGGCCTAACTAATTTTTCTCTGTGGGAAAAGTTACCCACAGAGCTGCAGTCAGAGTTGTACCACTGACTGGTTGCTCTTTGTTGTTCAGACCCATAGTACTCAGCCGTCATCACCTTTTGGGGTTTAAGTTGAAATACACAGTCTGTTTTTCACTAGAACCATCAGCCCATTCTGCTTTTCTAGCAGTGCTTGATGAATGTAAAAGACAGCTATGTGGAATGTGACTCTTTTTGGTAAAAGCAGTGTAGATGTCTCCCTGAAGACCTATTTGTACATAATGTTGCTGCTTCAGGAGAGTGATAACTTTGCTGTTTTTCTTCCTTTCCCTTTCAAGAGGATCCAGTAAGAGTTTCCTTGCTGAAACTCTGTGATTCCAACGGAAACATCACAAAAATAGAGTTAAAAATAGTTTAAAAACTTCAGTTCTTTTAATTTTGTGTAATAAGTATGTTTCTTATTCCTGATGTCATTTCCATTGATAGCCTCATTTTCTATGTGATAAATAAAGCACCCACAGAGGAGTTACCTATATTAGTAGTCTGCGTTTCCTTTGTCCTTATGAACTTGAGGAATTTTCAGGTTTTTTTTATGTTCCCTTCCTTTAGTCCGTGGTTGCCTCAAAGCACTCTCTATAAAGCGCTCTCTGTAAATTTCCCATCCTTTTTCTTTCCATTAGTTAAAATAAACATTTTTTTCCTAAAATCACATTTCTCTAAAACAAAGACTTCTAGTTTGCAACTAGAGGAAAAAAACCTCACAGATTAATTCAATGTGTATGAAAAATTGCAATGTTTGCTATCTATCTCAGTTAGATAACAGATTACAATTATCCTTCTAGAGCCAATACACCGATTAAAGCTAAATTCTGTAAACACTGTAACTGTATGGATAAACTATACAGCAGCCTGAATATTTCTTCTGCATATAAACATAAACTTCCCTGGTTTTGTTTATGCATAATTGAAAAATGTGGTGTCCACAGTCAGTGATTATTTTTGTTTTATGAAGTTATTTTGAAAAATGGTTCTCTGTATGTTCATAAATAAAAATGGAATTAAATATTGGATTTTGGGTAAAATTGTGGAAGGTTGTGCTCTCAGGGATGCTTTGTAACTGATATTACTGAAGAAAAGTTTCCACTTGTTTGTCGAAATGATTTCTGAAGTGCAATAAAAATCCTTTTTTGTAAAGCTGCAGTTAGGAAAAAAAAGTTGCACTAAAATTGTTTTTAAGGAATAGCAATAAAATGAAAAGGCATTCCACTTCTACCAATTTGTCACTGTTTTTTCACCCTTTCCTCTAGTGTAGTATAGTACAAAATACAGATCACAACTCAGTGTGTTCTCAAGTGCAGGTTTTTTTTTTTTTTTCCTAGGGTTTTTTATTTTTTATTTTTTTTTTATATTTCAAGGAATGCTGTTCCCTAAAATATGATTGAATATGATTATTTTCATTAAGTGGC
>JAVCKT010095982.1:0-13901 GCA_032273925.1 Rhynchotus rufescens
AGACTGAGATTGCTGAGCTTGTGCAGCCTGCAGAAGAGAAGGCCCTGGGGGATCTTATCAATGTGTATCAGTCTGATGGGAGGATGTGGAGAAGATGGGGTCAGATTCTTCTGTGGCAGAATGAGAGGGAAGGGGGCAAACCCTGAAATACAGAAAATTCAGAAGAACATAAGCAAAAGCTTTTCTACTGAAAAAGTGATCAGATGCTTCATGTTTGAGATATTAAAGCCCAGGTGGACATGGCCCCGAGCAACCTGCCCTAGTTGGCTCTGATTTGAGCAGAAGGGTCTGGACAATTTCCAGAGGTTCCTTCTAACCTCAGTGATTCACAGCTTCTGATGGTGAAGCTGAATTATCACCCCGTGAATAAAAGGCTGGTGTCTGATCTGCATTGCGGATCTGTTATCTGCATTGCAGATTTCGGTTGCGTAGTCTACACACATATGCTGCATGGAACTCCCCCTGACGTCAATATGTAGTAGAGGTCTGCAGTGCAGACTCAAGTCTGGGATTTTTCTCTGGAGAATTTCCCCATCTGTGTTTGAGATGAATCAGAATAACATGTGCTAACTTTTTTTTTTTTCTCTCTCTCTCTATGTAAACTGGATATTTTGTGAATTGAATCTTCCATAAAGAACTTTATTAAAATGCAAGCTTCATCTCCCAGTCAACTGAAGAAAGTGGCAGTGAGTTCACAGCTCATATTAGATGACAGAAAAGAAGGAACTCAGGCAAACAAGATATTAATACAGATCCTCAAGTGTAATTCAAATGTGTCTGAACACGTTGCTTCTATAAAGGGAGTGAAATGGAAATGATAAAGATACATAGAGAACTGGGGAAAACTTTTTGCATTCTTCATTACTTGGGTAACAGTCTCACTAAGATTGGTTAGGAGTAATCTAGAAGTAATCTTTTTTTTTTTTTTTTTTCCTGTGTCAGTTAAATGATCTGTCTTGAATCAAAGCCTAATAAGAGAGGTTACGGCTTCTTGCTTCTGTGGGGACGTATTTCTGGAAGTCCCCCTGAGCTTTCTCTAGGTATTAAAAAAATGTTTAATAAATATTTATCTTAACAGAGATATTAGACTAAGAGATGTCATGCACTTTTAAAGAGTATTCCCCACTAATGTTGATTTCAATAGAGAAGCTGTCCTAAAATGTTACAGGGGAAAATGTCTAATACATCTGCCATATAGATAAATTGAATCAATTGAAAAGCAAAACAAAAACAGTTAAACACATTTGCTTTTTAACCTGTCCATTACCGTTTCGAATTTTTCTGTCTACACTTTTTGTACTTTACCCTTTTTGTCTTGGCAATTATAAAATCATTTTAACTCTGAAAGTGGTATTTCTACCCACAGTGCATTGGGAAACTACCTGTTAAATACCATCTGTGGTAGGATTCTAAAATCCTTTCTCTTTCTCCTTTTCTTTCTCCTTCTTTTCCCTTTCTTTTTAACACTTTTTTTTCTCCTCCCCTTATTTTAGCTCTTTTCTCTGCCATGTTCCTTTTAGCTTTCTTTTTTAACTCTCTCTTTTTTAGTTCTTCTTTTCCTCTCGCCTTTCTCTTTCTCGTTTGCTCTCCTCCCTTGCTCTCTTTTATCCTGCTCTCAAGATTTTTGGGAGGGGAGAAAAAGGCAGGCTTGCTATACATACATGTTAAAATAAATGTTTTGTTGAATTCTCTGAGACAAAATGGTGGCAGTTAAGGGCTGCGTGTGGGGGGCAGTGTCCAGAGTAAGTCCTTACGGCTGTTGCTCTGGTTAGTCCACTGCATCCCTCCCTATTCACGCTGTTTGACATCCACAGGAATGAAAGGATGAGCCCTACAGGGGCTGCCAGCTCTACTGCAGTCTGCCTGCAGAGGGAGGGAATGATATGATCTTCTCATGGTTATGGATAACCAGTTGGTTCACATGCAGGGGTCAAAATACTGGGTTAGCTCCAGCTGGATGCCCCTTTTTATGCCATTCTTACTCAACCAAGGCCTGTCACCTCATACTGTTTCTGGATGGGTGGCACCAGCACCTACTGCTGGATTGGATTTGTAGGGCTAGGGACTAAATGAACTGGCAGACAGTCTAGAATGGCAGCAGTTCTAGGATGGGCTTCCCAGTCTAGCAGGTGAAGGTGGTTGTAATCCTCTGTCTCCACCAAACTTATGCTATTCTGTGCTCTGCTAGCTTGACATAAATTGGGTCCCCTGGTCACTATCAACCTCAGAGTCATTGAAACATGTAGGTGCCTAAGGACAATCCATCTGGCTTGTCCTTAGTTTAGCAATGAAATTAATAGTTTCTTTTTGACTGAAAGACCTATTCATCTGGGCTGGAAATGGCAGGGGGATTCCCTTTCTGTGTAGCATCTTCTGGAGATGGTTTCAGTTTGTATAGCACTTGATCATCTGTTTGGGATGACTTCTGTGCCATGGTTTGGGCAATGCCTCATGTCCACATGTGCATGCACTATGCATGCTTCATAGGCTTGAGTTCAGAAGGTGATGCTTCTAAATGTACATGTATACATGTATATGAGAATGCAGGCTGCAGAGCACTTTGAAAACCTTAAGTTTTTGAAGCTTTATTGAGTGAGGGAAGTGCTGTGCTGGAATCCTCTGCCAAGACAGTGTGGACATACAGTCAGCCAAGCCAGTGAAGTGGCTTTGACAATGTAGTGTTGACATAACCAGTGAAGTCAAATTTCATGTGGTATTTTTTTTTGAAAGAGAATACGCCCCGAGTATGGCTGACTGTGACACTAGTGGCTCAGTGTGGCACAAGATGGGAGAGTGGGAAATCTGGGAAATGTGGCAAAACATCAAGAAAACTGTATTTAGCACTTAATGTTGGCTTACTTTGCTATGAGCTTGGTTGAGGTTGGAATGCTAATGAAAAGATTACATTAGTGATGGCAGGAAAACTACATAGACAACCTGATCTGTCTAAGTCAAGGTCTCTTCAGTGCTTCTCGTTGCTTTGAATGGGGCTGGGGCAATGTCTAGGCATACACAGATCTAGCTCTGGGAATTAGCAAGAGCAAGCTTAGTGATATATATGTCGCAGTAATAGATGATGCCAGATGTGCTTCCATTATCATGCTGAATATGTAAAATAAGCAAACAATGTCGAAGAATGGTAAAATAACACCTAAATACAATTGCTTCATCTTATTTACTTTTGGAGGGTATAGTGAGTTCATTTTATATTCACTTTCTGAAATTTATTCTCTTCATCTTTACCATTCCTGGTCAAGTTTTATTAAAATAAAACCCTTTTTTAAACAAGAAAACTTGCAGTGTAATCTCCAGACAACACAGGCAATAAAATAAAATAAAATAAAATAAAATAAAATAAAATAAAATAAAATAAAATAAAATAAAATAACCCAACTGTACATTTACAAGCATGCAAACAAGTATCTCATGGCTGAACTTGTTAGAGAAGTGCAGCTAATTAAAAGCATTTTTTTAACACACAGTGTAGTTTTTTTGTTTCACAGAGTAGAAAATACACTTCAGTTAAACTGAATTGAATGAAAATCATTATTATTTTGTTGTGTTTTTGAGAAAAATGAACTATTAAAAAAAAAAGAATTTCACAGATGATTTTTAGAAACATTTTCACCTGGGATTTTTGATACCACTAAAATTGAAAAGTTAAATCATCTAACAATACTAAGTATATTGTTGCCAAGTAAATAAATGTCACTGTTAGAAAACGATATAAAAATGCACACTGGTGGAAAAATGTAGGAAAACAGTAATGCAGGATTTTCAGAATGATTTAGTCTGTGGGTTTTTTTTCATCTCTCTTTAGTGGCTACCATTATCCTTGCAAAACACTACCTTAAGGAACTGTCTTTGCGAAGGACCTTTCTTATAGCAGTGTCTTTGGCTTTCCTGGTTTATAATGGAAAAAAAAGAGAATGCATTGGAAGGTAAAATGAAGATTAAACGTGGTTGGATGCTGTCCTCTGTGTCCGTGTAGGCAGAGAGCGCCCCGGGGCATTTTGCTTATGTCAAATCAGGGTCTCCTGCTCAGCGCTGCTTCAGGATAACTCCCTTCTCTGGATTCTCCTGCCTCTGTGAGCACTGTGTTTGTGAGAGGAAAGCTGCACCTCCCACTTCTGGTGGACTTTCAAATCCCAGATTCCACTTCTCTGAAATCTGCCTAATAACAATACTCACCTGGGAAAGATGGCTCATATTGGAAAAGTAAGATCTTTCCCTCTAGCTGCTTTTTCATTCTTTTAGGAGATGAGGGATTGTGGCCTGTGACCCATTATTTGTAGCTAAAAGCCTGCTTTCTTCTTTAAGGTTGGCATATGGAAATTTGGCACCAAAACCAACATAGGTTGACACTGATGAACCCAGTGTAGTAGCTCAGCCAGGTAGGAAGCCTGAAAACCTACTGAGATACAAAACTGAACTGATAGAAGAGGCAGCAGAAGCTGGCAGTGGGATTTGTCATGAACAGGCCCAGCAAGGAGTCATTTGTGCTGTGGTCAACTCTGAGGAGATTATTGAGAGGGAAAAAAAGCATAGGTTGGAGGAAACTATATTTTTTTTCAGTTTAAGGTACAACACAGAAACTTGGATTCAAATGTTTAATTGTTACTTACATTTTGATATGAGTAGTTCATCCTGCTAGAGAAAAATCACTGTTAAAAAACTGCCTACCGCGTCAGGGTAGCATCTCTGGCAAAAGATTGGATATTTCTTTATTGCTGTATCTGCCTATAGAGCTTCTCACGGAGGGAGAAAGGCTGCTCAGAGCCCGGGAGCTGGTGGTTTTGACACTGAAGGTCATCCCCAAGTTCTCTTTCATGTGTCCTGGGCCTGTGAGTAGCCGATGAGTGTCTGTAGCTGCGCCCTGTGTACGCGCTGAGATAACCACGGGCGGCTCTGCCACGGCTCTGCCAAAGCTGAGGACAGGAGGACCCAGTGACGGAAGAGTGATGCTAGCAACAAGCCAGCCCTCTACACAGCGCCTAATTTTAGCATTTATCTGGCCAATGGGCAACGGGAAACGTTGTCAAAGGACAGATAAAATCCTAAAAACACACGCTGTGGTCATCATTTTTATCACTGGCTGCAAGTAACCATGGGGATGGGGATCTGAAGGGCCTGTCTCTGTTGTCCTGTTGTTCAGTTCAAGAGTGAAATCAAGAACAACTGTGTAACTGAGAGTCAAATAGGCTCTGCGGCTGTAGGTGAAAATACACATGAGGACAGAGGCTCTGACCTTGTCTGTTCACAGAAATAGCACTGGTTTAAATATCAGTTTATTAAGCTAATCCTTACGCCTGTTTAACCAAATTTAGGAACTGAGGTGTGCAACCTTCCCTTTGCAGAACACTTTGCTATGGAGCACACTGAGGCACTCGCACAAAAGCAGGATATCACGGGTACAATGCCTTCCTTCCCTTCTACTGGAAGACCATCTGAAATAAGTCAGAGGGCACCTTTCTACACAGTTGTTTCTCTTTCTTCAGCCTTTTCCCGGTGTCCTTGATTTTAGTGCAGAAGCCAAGGCTTGCCCATGACACCTGGCTGATGGCTGTTGTTTCACTTGCCCCTGTCACCACAGGGACAGGCTTGCTATGAGTGTTTTGCTGTCCGGAGGAGGCTGGCAACCAGCATTTGGGGGGCATTTATGTGCTTGCAGATTTGCAGGGGTCATACTTTCCATTTGCCCAGTTCTTTTTTTTTAAGCTGGGCACAGGACACAGTCCTCACCATATTTCAAGTAATCCTCTCTGAACCCTTCCCCAAATTAGTCATAGATATCATTCTAGAAAGCAAATAAAGAGCAAATGAACAACACTGAGAGAGGAAGAATTAAATCCTGTCAGTTCATATTTAATGGATTCTGTTTTTTTTTTTCTTTTTGGACTCAGAATTAAATCGCTGAACCTTTTCTCATTTCAATTCTTGGAAGTAGCTTTGTTGTAGCAGTGGAGCCAAAACAGTTTAAATTTATTGCTCTCGGGCAAAAAGTGAGCCCTAACAGTGGGAGAATTGTGTGGGTGGCATAACTCATACAGTCTAAAGCTCACCTTTCCGTTACTCAGATGACAGAACCTCTGATCAACTGTGAAACACAAAAACAGGCAACTCGCTTTATAAATTCCTGTGGCATTTGCAAGACACCTAGTGCTATGTATTACTCTATTATACTTTGCCACTGGTGTAAGATTGCTGCTGAGCTGATTCATCCTTCTGGAAAGTGAAGATATGTGAGAAGCAAACTATTCAGCCTGTGCTTTACTTACTACACTGACTTTTTATGATATTATGAGTCAAACTCTGGGTGTTTGTCCTTATTGTCAGTGATCTGGACGTAGCTATATTTTAAGCTAAAAAATGAGGGCTATGGCCATGGCCAATAACCTCCTGAACACTGGAGCCTTCTGTACAAGACTGCAAATCAGTATGGAAAATGGAAATAATTTTGGTCTTCAAGATTTTGTGCATTTGAAAGGAAGTTTACAACTCAGAATAAAAATTCATCCACAAATATCTTATTATCTAATTCAAATTTAAAAATAACTCTTAATCAAATAATATGAAAGGGAAGTTTGGCAGAAGCTGGTCCAAATTCATGTGAGCATTTGCACTAGCATTACGACGTAGTTTACAAATTTCAGCAAACTCTTTTGTATCCTAGGGGAATTTTTTTGCCTTGTAAAGTACCTTTCGAGATTTCCAGTTCCTACAAGAGAAAGTTTGCCTAGTCTTACTGAGACCTTTCCGACACCAGATGCTCTGCTGAGCTAATTGAATGGAGGAATTCTGAGTCTGCTGTTAGTACCTATGCATTTACAAGGTGATTCAACAGAATTAAATGTTATATGGGGTTTTAAAAAACATTTAAAAAGAAATCCAAGTGTGAAAAAAGAATTGCAGAGGAATCATGCTGATTTTGACAAATCATTCTCTTTCCACGTACAATAATGCATAAAATCTGACTAAATACTCAGAACGTTTAACTGCAAAAGTAATAGGCAAACACTGTCATCCACCTACTGAGTCATTTCTTACAGTAAATGATGCAGCTGCTTTGCCACATTGAGTGTATTTAGCTACAGAAATGGGGAGATGGCAATAGAGAGCTATGATAAGTTTGTTGTAGGCTCCCATTTTTAATAAAGACTGCTGAATGTCAGTGTGTAATTTCAGATCTTTTCAATAAAGGTTATTTTTAGATTGAATAGGGAGGGCAAACAGGTATGTCATGAGTAGATTTGTGTCTAGAAGTCCTGTTTTTGAGAATATAAATAAAATCTGAGAACAAATGATTTTTAAATCATATTTTACTCTTGGTCCACTGTAAGTTACGATTAAGCAGGTAAGTATCAAACTGACAAAAGAGGTCAGATCCTGCTATGTGATTCTACAGAATTGTCAACCTGAAGCTAATTTACAGCATCTTGCTTGATTTACTTGAAGTCAAGGATAGCCTTCCCTTTTCTCATATGTCCCAATGAGTCTATATCTGTTTTTTCACCTTTGTGCCAGTTTTGTTGCTGAACTGATAGTGTAGGAAAATGTGTCCTCTAAACAAATCACCTGCAGTTTGCTAAGAGCGGAGCTGAGGTATGGGTGGGAAACGATCTTAATCTTTGTTAATTGCTGGCTTTGTTTAATGTTTGAGATATTCTTTGCTGGACTGCAAGGCTCGGGTTCAGAATACAGAGACAAGTGCAGCATTAAGAAATTGCCTTCATTTGGAGGTTTTCTGCATATCAGGGCAGCTCCCCAAACCTTTTCCACAGATAGAAAACTGCAGAAATTGTTAGGAAAGGGAATAAGGTAACTTTTTAAGGTGCTGCATTGCTTGTTCTCTCCTATCTTTCAAAGAGGATTTGATCATGCAGGAAGGAATATAGACAAGAAAGCAGCAGTATCTCAGTGCCACAGGTCTATAAATAGGCAGCTTGCTATGTCAAAGACAGGACAGACGGTGTTAGTAAACAGACTTCCTAATTTGTCTTTATTTCTTAAATGAATAAGCCAGTAGTTTGTAATGCACTGACACTGCTAATGTTGATAAGTGATAAAACCTTGGAGCGTGGAGGTAGTAGTGTCTTGGGATTGCCATCTTCCCCAGTGGGTATCTGCAAATTTTGCAAGAGAAAAAAAACAACACCGAGAAAGTGTAGGATGTGATTGATGGCTGGTTATCCCAGTGTTCTGCAGAGCGGGGGCAAATTGTGAATGCTGTGTACAGGGATGCTGCATATTATGGGGAAAGCACAATTTGTTTTTGGTGTCATTCATGTGTCCTGAATTGCATGACTTTACACTCTCACAGCAGCACATTTTCCCTGGGATGCCCATCCAAGGGGAGCTGATAGGGATGTGCAGAGCTCCATGGTGTCCCAGGGGTCATGGAGCTGAAGGGCCACAATGCAGCAGGAAGGTTTCTTTCCTTGAGCATGATGCAGAGACTGCATGCAGCCATTCTGGAAACGAGGAAGCAGAATATAGATCTTCATACCTCGAAAGGCAACTGTCCCAGAGAGTCTTTAGAATCTGACCCTCTGCCTTTGCGGCGCTAGATAGACATCCTCTCTTTCTTCTGCACAGGTAATGAGAGAATGCGTCTTGGTGATTTTTAAATCATTTTTTTCCACTGATGTGTTTTCACATCGATCCTGAATTTGCAGTCACGGTAGAGGCTTTTGCTTGACTGAAAAAAAAGAGTTTACAATGGTGTTGTATCCACCTAGGGAACATTTAATGAGAACCAGACTGACAGATTTACAGGTGATGGATGTTCTGGAGTTTCCTGTATAATTGGACTGATATTAAACTTTGAGAAATTTGAAACTAAGAAAGATTTTTAAAAGATGAGCCTTTTCTGATTTCAGCGGGCCCATCTTTAAAGAAGTGTATATTGATTACTGTATAAAACACTTGGAATTGCAGAAGTGAAGGATCTCACCCAACTGCCTTTCTAGGGATAGAGATATAGGGATAAAAATAAAACAAGTTGCAAATTAAGCTATTAGCACCTAGTTGTATGTGTGAAGTAGGCAAATCACTGATCCACCCGTGCTGATTCATATTTCTTCATTATTCATGTATACAAATTCACACTCTCTGGAGTGAATAAAGATGATCAGCCTTTCAAGTCATATCACATTATAATCTTTGTATTAATCATAGAGCGATAACTTGAAATGACAACGTTCTGGGTAAGTGAAAGTAACACTGGAATCTGATATTTCATCTGTCATCTTCCCCTGTGGATATAAACTAAAAATATAAGGTGTGCTGCAGCAAAACTTACATCCAGTCAAGTAGGTGTACACTTGTTTTCTCACATAAAGTTATGTTTCTTCATCTATGAAGTAAATAACAGATCACTGGAAATGATCACTTGCGGAGATATGTTATTACAGTGAATAAATTCCATGCTGGTGAATATCAGTATAATGAGAATACAGAGCAGGCTTTTGCAATAACTCACTAAGTATCTGACTAGGAAACTTCCTTCCAACAATGGTAACTTGAAATGCAGAAGAGAAAATTCCATGAACTCAACCAAAATGACCTCCCCTATCCACAATCCAACCAACATACTCCCGGGTACATCCACTTCATTTGGTCTATTTTAGCTTTCATATTTATAAAGTACTGGGTAGAGAAAGAGAGACTGCAAGTACTCAGCTGAAAACAATAGTCCTGTTTTGCAGATTTGGAAAAAAGTTGTTAAAAGCAGGATTTTGCTTTTGGAAGGGATGCTCTCCAGCTTCAGAATGCTAATCCTTTTTCTTTCTTTTTTTTTTTTTTTTTCCTAGCTCATGCAGTAAATTCACTGCATTACATAAATCTTGGTCTCCTCTTCCACTACAAAGGTGGGTAGAGGAGGCAACATTCATCTTTGATACACCAAATGAGGCTAACGTTTCACTGACCTACTTAGCCTTTGCATAGGCACTGGCTCACAAATACCAGATATATGTGGGTTGAACAATCCAGTTGCAATTGCTGTGGACAATGAGAGGGAGTATATATACATATATATGTATACATATATATAAACTGTAATGAAAATAGCGCCAGCAATATAAGTTGCTCCAAATCAGTATGGATTGATAAAACAGTGAGTGATTACTGAGAAGCAATGTAAGTGATTAGAAAAGGATGTAAGCAAAACTTTTGTTTGTGTAGTTGTTCTTGCACATGATGTACCTAAACTCATCTCTGTCAGGTAACTTTAGAAGAGCTTGAGCTAAAGCAGACTATTTTTTTTTTAATCCTAAGATATATTTGTTAATACATCTGCCGAGATTTAGATCAGTTTTAGAAGCTGATTTCAAACTGCATAGTTTTTCAAGCTCAAAAGAACAAGCTTAAGCTATGAATATTTACCTCCAGCAACCTAGTGATACTTTCTACATCAGATTTTATGGTATCCAATTTAATTACAGAACAGCTGTGATGTAGGCTGCATAACATCTTGCCTTGAAATCAGTTTTACATAAACAGGACAACTTTAGGAATACTGATGCGGATACATGCAGCATATCAATGTTTCGCTAACGGATGGGGAGAGAGAACATGCAAGAGGATGGTGAGCGATACCATTCACAAAGTTATTTCTACCTCTGTGCAGGCAGAGAGGCTCTGTGCTCTGTGAGCAGCCTCAGCTCTTTCCACAGGTCTATTTAGAGTGGCAAAAATGCAAGATGTGTGCAAGCGTGCTAAAGTCTGTTCCCAGTTAGTTATAAACTATAGGGGTGGTTCTTTACATTGGAATAAACTGTTAATATAAGTAAACCTGGCTGTGCTACTGTACCTTGGAAAATGGAGATTGAAATGAAACAGAATTTTGGCAAAACTTTTTTTGAGCAATGAGTCAACCTTTTGAGCCAAAAGATGGTTCTAGAGAAAATTAATGGAATTAAGCTTCACCAGGTTTATCCTGCATTTATGTAATGCAGAAGAATGGAAATTGATCAATCCATTATAAATATATATATATATTTAAATCTTGAGCCTGCTAAAAGGTTTCATCATTTACAGGCAAACTTTGGGTCATTTCTTTACCTGGTCAAACCTGCTAGTCTCAAGCAAGACAAGTAGTTATCATGGGACAGAATGAGTCTGTCTAGAAGCTGCATCTTTAACATCAGCTGGTAACATTACCTTGAAAATCAAATACCTAATTTATTTACAAACTTTATCACAGCAGGCATAAAGGAACATAGGAAAGCCAAGAATTAGATGGACTCTGTTTTATTTAGGCTGACTGGTAAAAATGTATTTTTAAAATATTTATATGATATAAGGGACCAAAAATCACCCTTAGAGTATTTCCACCAGACTCAGTGAAATCCCACCAAAGATGTATTTTGTGATAATTCCAGTAATGTGAAAAGCTGCCCCTTGCACTCCTGCAGAGCCCCTCGGCTGCCTCCTTCCTTGTAGGCTCCCACTCCACCTCGCTCCACACTCCCGTTCACTCTTCCAGCTCCAGCTCCTGGCAGAGATTCCCGTTGCTCATCTGCCAGCTGTACTTACTAAAATTTCTTTAGGAGAAGAGTCCCAAGGCTTAAAAAAAGGACGAGGCTGGAGAGGATGGACGTGTTGTAGCATTTCTCAGGCCCCTTGTTCATTGTTTGCTTAGGGCTGGCGTGAAAGAGGTGTAGACTCACTCTGTAGTCTAAATAATTAACTCTGTAGACTAACTGTGTGGACTAACATTGCTGCCAGAGAAGAGGGCACACTGAGGTGGTAGGTAGGAGGTGGCTAGGGCTGGCATAGTTGGCATTTGGAGGGAGCCAAGGGAAAAGGTGCCAGAGAAAGGAGGCCCTGGTTCTGCAGGTGACCTCTCCATAGTCAAGTTGGCTACCGTAAGGATCATGCCCTATTGCATTTCCAGAATAGGTCTTCATACTTGCATCGGGTCAGAAAATCCATGGAACCTTAGCTTGTATTTCATCTCTCTCTTAGAGAGAAGCACAGACAAAAAAGTGCACATCGGATTTAACCTGGAGTTAAATTTTTTTTCCTGGAGACCTGTGCAGCAGCTCTCACAACACATAGGGAATTTCCTGCAGCTTCCTATTTGAAACAGCAGTTGTGTATCAAGACTGTAAAAAAAAATATATACAGCTAAGTCTCATGCTCCTGGGATTGACGATGTAAAATAAAAGATTGCTGCAAAATCAAAAGCATGAAAGTCCATCTTTTTTTGTTTGATTGTCATAGGAAATGCAAAGCCAGGAGCCCTGATCTGGGTCTTGATTTGTTTACCCTTATGTTGAGTCCCTCAGTGGGATGATTCATGAAATGAATGCCTGTAGAGGAAGCGGCTGCTTCACTTATTACAAGTGAACTGAAGGCTGTGCTGTGAAAAACAGATTAACATGCCTATGCAAATGACAGCCCTTGGAATTTGGTAATATACTGTGCGAGTGTGACTGCCTGGTCACCAGCTGTTGGAGTGAATTCTGGCTCGAAAGAGGCAAGAGGAAACTCATCACTAGATTAAATAAGATAGAGGCAAATAAAACCATCAATAACGTCCCAACAAAATATTTAGCTTCCTATAACTCTTGGAATTCATTTTGTGTATTATATCCTTATATTAAAATAATATTCAGAAATTATTTATTTATTGAATATTTCTTCAGAAAATGTCTATATCTAACTTTTCTTACCTCAAATTATCAAAGGCACTTGTCAAAAAATACTCTCTCCTTAAAAAAAAAAAAAGGTGTTTATGTAATTACTTCATCTATTCCTAAATACAGCTAAGCAAAGTTTCAGCTTGAAGATTAGTCTGTCAATGGTATTTCTCCTAAACATAACATTGATAGCATAAATGAATAGTAAGAGATAAAAAATAAAGATTACTGTGCCTACTAGGAATTACAGGATACACAGACTGAATTTGCTAAAATTTGGAATATTCTTGCATACCTGCATTAATGTCTTATTTTTCACTTCTATGTCACCTGTTGCACTGAAAGGAAAGAGATGATAACAGCTGTTTTGGACCTTTGGGAGATGAATACTTAGAGAATGGCTGGAGAAGTCTAAAGTGTTTGGATCCATTCCTGAGATCACTGTAAAAAAGAGTTGTCTATATTTGTTCTTTTAAACCCCCAAAATTTAGATATTGAAGAATACTTGGTGGGGTAGTCTGCAACCTTTAATAGTGATTAAAATTCTAAAAAGGAAGAGATTTCTCCTCTAGGCACTTTTATGAAATTTCATTACTTTGTAATAAAAGTGATCTCATTTCTTTGCTCTGGTATAACCAGTCAAAACTAACTCAACTGTCAGATATATCCCACTTTCCATATATTTTCTGTGCCTTTTTATGGATTCAGGGCTGAATAATGCAATGCAGTGCAACATCTCAGGGAAATC
Source organism: Rhynchotus rufescens (assembly GCA_032273925.1). Classification (NCBI taxonomy): domain Eukaryota; kingdom Metazoa; phylum Chordata; class Aves; order Tinamiformes; family Tinamidae; genus Rhynchotus; species Rhynchotus rufescens. Next base: position 13,396 of record JAVCKT010095982.1, read on the forward strand.
TCCCCTGGCCAAATAACCCAGCAAAGATGTGGTCTGAGGCATTATGTTTGTTTGAGAGTCTCCAGTCCTTCAAAAGTCACTAGAACTTGTGAAAGATGAGCTGATTCTTCTAATTCTACATTTTTGGCTTGGGATTATTTACAATTTAGTGTAAAAAATGTGCATAGTCTGCCACGCATGAAGAAAGGTTCATGTAATTTCAAAATATGGAGAAGTGATCAGAGGATTCATCAGCATGACTTCCTTGATGACTTCCTCTAACGAAATGCAAAACTGCTAAAAGGCTGGGCCTGCAACTGTTTTCAGGAAGCTCTTTCTATGCACTTTAAAGGCCCGAGAATGCTGTATGCGATAAAAAAAGAAAAATGCTAGGTCTTGACAGAATCACAGAATCTTCAAGGTTGGAAGGGACCTCTAGAGATCATCCAGTCCCACCTTCCTGCTCAAGCAGGCACACCCAGAGCATGTGGCACAGGGCGGCATCCAGGCGGGTTTGGAAGACCTCC
>JAVCKT010095983.1:0-13901 GCA_032273925.1 Rhynchotus rufescens
TCCACGTTTGCTTTGATCCCACACTTGTCTGTGCAGGTAGGACACTGACCTGGAGAGATCCTTATTCCAGATCAGCTGTGCTTTACTTTGCATGCAAACAGAAGCAATTATTCCTGCTCCTTTTCAATACAAGTATTATAAAAAAATGAACAACCACTGGTAGGCAACAGACAAGACAATGTGATTTTTTTGCACATGTCATTCTAGTATACATGTGTAGACCTAATTCTATGGCATATATATTCTATAGTGTGCGATTCAGCAGTGGCGCTTTTTTGCTAGATGTAGAGGTTGCTAAAAGTTGAGAAATGGGTGGTTTCAAAAGCAACTGGACAAATTCATGGAAGAGAAAGCCATCAAATGTTATTACATCTCAGGACAATTCTCCTGCAGCAAATGCTTAGGTATGAATTATTGATAGCTGACTTTTTATTGAACTGCCATCCCTGGTTGGCCACTGTCAGTGCCAGAGTACCAGACAAATTGAGTGTTTTGACTGATGCCTCTCTTGGCTTCCCATCTTGCCTTGTAGAGAAAACATGTATGCTTCTATGACTATAGCCAGTAAAAATTGTATATTGTATCTCAAAAAAGAATCCATCAGAAATAATTGTAATGATATCTTTGTGGACTAGATTGTGGCTGTGGCTAAGATTTCTTACTCTGAAGTAAAGAAATTCTCATTAAATATTGCGTTAGCTGTATTCCAGTTTGTCAACTCAAACAGAAAAGAGCCTATATCACCTGTTTTCAAACTCTTGACATAGTAAAACGGTGCTTTCAGCTTGTGGCTAATTTTAGCATTGTGGTCTTGCAATTCTAATTCTAAAATGTTTCAGCAGCACAAGTGATGGATCTGTGTACTAAAGAGATGAAAAATGAAAAATAGAAAACATCCCTAAAGTGGGCGAATATCTCTCCAACAGCCAATTTGCTTACCCTTGCAGGTGTTTTCAGGATTGCCTGTCAAAGAGAAGCAGAATTTTCAGTGGCTGTAGCTGGGAGATATTATAGATAATGCTGCAGAACCCTATTGAAGTATTTAAGCTTTGCACGGATGTAAGCGAAAAATATTCAGACCCAAGAAGTTTGCTTGACATGAGAGTCTGGTTTTGCTATACTGATATGTAGAAACTATTCTATTGCCTGCAGAAGTTACAGTGAGCATGTTTAATTATTAAAAAGGAAAGGAAAGATATGATACTGTTGCTAAATCAGAACACTTGGGTTATTTGCTAGGAATGTTTTTGGTTACTAGTGGAATGAAAGTTTTAATGTATAATATAATGATGCTAATACAGTATAATTGTTGATAGAAATTTGATAAAAAGAAGTCCTGTAGCTTATAGGAATTATACCTACAGCCTTGCTAAATTATACTTATTATCTTACTTAAGAGATGCCTAGGAGATCAATGCAAAAAGAGAGTAAATGAAGTGAAAAATACACATTAAATGTGTTGTTCTACGGAGTTAAGTGATATTTTTTGGAGATTGCTTTGTATAGTTCTGTTAAACTATGCTAAGAGCCAAGAGGTAAATAGATTTTAAAGAATTTAAAGATTCTTGATTTTAAAGAATATAAATTTTATTTCTTGTTTATCCCTTGCATAAACCTGTTTCTTTCTGCAATAACTTTAGTCTCACAAAACAACCTGGCAAAATTAATGAGCATTTCAATATAATCTGATGGCCTGCCATGCCAGTCATGTCCCTTGCATGAATATTAGAGACTATAGCACTGAAGAGTAAAGCTGTCCAAGCCACATTTTCGTCTATTTGCAGACAAGTGAGAAGGAAGGGAAAGGGGATATTTTTTATGGAGAAGGAAGTCTCAGTTTTGCTCTTTTCTCTCCTTTTCTTGCTTCTCTGCCATAAAGTGCACTTATTGCTTAAGCTGAATGAATTGTTGATTCATGCAAGTGATGCTCTCTGAATAAGGAAATCAGTCTTAATGCATGCAAGATTCTCTCCGTGGGGATATCTGTCTGATGCATAGCAGGGTCTCCTTGTGGGAAAGTGGGAGATTTATGTGAAAAAGGCATATGAGATTTCATGTGCATTGGGAATGCCCTGACAGCCTGCTGGGTGCTCTGCTTGCTGCTGAGCAGCCCGGGGAAGTGCTGCTAAGCCCAGTCTTGCACGTGCAGGGAGAGGAGTGTTGCTGCTCTAGCAAAACACAGCAAAAGCCTTCCAAGGGTTTCCAGCATCCACGTTGCTGTGAGAAGATTCCATGAAAAACGAGCGACTGCCCCAACAAATGCCGCAGATGATACCCGCGAGGCGGGCGATGCGGAGCCTTCCCACGGAAAGCAGTCCAGCTCTGTGGGAACTGGAGCTTCACGGTGACGCAGTGCGGATTCAGACTGTGGCAGAGTCACCTCAGGGTGAATGGCTGGGCCTCTGCCCCCGTTTCGGGGTGGCTTCTGAATGCAAAGTGCCCTGAAAGCAAGTCCATAGCTCCCTATGGACTTGCTGCATTGGCCGTGTCTCCGTATGGCTGGGACACCATCCGACCTGGGCTTGGGTACGACAGATATAACTGCCACAGATAGAGCTGGAGCTAGGAGTATATTTTCATTATGCTGTTCTTTTTAATGAGGAGTAAAATAAGAGCTGATGCAGGGGATCCTGAGCAAGAGGAAGCTTTGTTATGTGTAAGAACTCTGCTTTTCCCTGGGTCTATTATGTGAGGAATGAGTCATATTTTTGACAGAAGTGGATGAGGAAAGTTGTGGCTGAGGGGCTGAGCACGAAGCAAGGCAGATGGATGGGTGCTGGAACATGCTGAACAAACAGCTTACTTCATTTGGTTTATTCTCCTCTAAAGCATTCCATCTCTGCAGAGTTACTGGGAGTGTTACATAAAACCAAAACCATTCTGCTAATTCTTCTCTGGTGGCATGCTCCAGATTTCAAGAGAATTACAGCTCTGGTGTCTAGGAAAAACACCACCAAAAGTGGAAGAAACAGCCCTCCAAACAAGACTGAATTTAAATCATATATTTTTCTTTGTTTTCTTTCTGCAGCAAAAGACTAATTAGCCCTTGCCCAGCTTGCCCTCTCTGCAGGAAGGTCTGTGAACATGAGATAGTCCAGCCAAAACGGAGGGATCTACCTCTCTTTTGGCTGCAAATCCCCACGTGAGCCTGACAGACGGTCGCTAGTTTGTGTAGCCAGCCCATGTTGGGCTGCTCAGACCTCTCCACACCAGTCCTGAGCACTGTTTGTGCCAGTGGACAGGGCCACCTGGAGACAACACCCCGCAAAGATGGGTCTCAAGGAGACCCCACGCACAGGGTGGCAGAGCTCCTTGGTCTCCTGCAAAGAAACCCAAGGACTAAAATGTCAAAGAACAAGGCCAAAGGTTGCATTTGAAGAGAAATCAGCTCAGTGTTGACATCTTCCAGGCACATGTTAGAGCAGGATGGGGCCTGAATGACTATTACATCTTTTCAAAGAGCTGTGTACATAAAGAAGATTACTTAGAGAATTTAGAACTTTTAGCAGGATTAGTTCCACAAAATATTTAGATTTTGGTTATTATTATAATTCAGGGAAATATAATAATAACTTTAGAGTGCAACAAGAGAGGATACATGTCATTTCCATCCCAGCAGAGAATAGAACCTATGATCAAAAACAGACACAGAGAGAATTCTCAGAAAATGATCCCCATTTTGATGGTGGAAGCAGCCAATACCTGCAGTATTTCCTCTGCCTCCTTTCCCCCTTCCCATCACTGCCTTCTGTCCTGTTCAGCAGCCTGGCTTACTGTATGTCATTAAACAGGGTTGAACTTAATGAAGTCAATGGCAAAAATATGTCAGCTGCCTGATAAAGATTGGCCTAAATTAATTCCCATTTTTATCTGGGAGGAGGACACTGGTGGCAAACTACAAAAAATAAAAATAAAAAAATAAAGAAAGAATCCAAGCAATTTAAAAGCTGGAGATTTCATTTATAAGTAGACATTTCTTCACACTGCATTTATAACTAATCCTAGACACTTGAATCTTTTCCTAAAATTCAAAGCAAAAAATGAGGCCAAAAGGTGATGTTATTATCTTCTTCAAAACCACATATATAGTCTGTCTTTATAGAGTATTTTAAAATACATTTTTAAAAGTATCAAACAGCGTACAATATCCTAAAATATTTCCCAAAGCCTGTAGAACAGAAAAGGCTGCCCCTAGGATTTGACCCCATGGGAGTTTTATCTAAAGAAACATCGTTAAAATCCAGACAGAGGACAAAAGCTTAAACCTACTCTTTTCCTACAAGCTCTGGATACTTTTGGAAAGAAGAGCCTCCCGCATGCTCCAAGGAGACAAATCTCTGACAAAGGAAGTGGTCAGTCTTGGATGGAGATAAGAGCGACTTATGTCCCCCACAGTTCTCCCCATGATTCTCCAAAATCTGGCCAATACAATTCATTCTTGCGACTTCTACTCAAAGTTTTCAGTAGGTATATGTGAGCACATATGTATTTATACTTTATTTATACTATATTTATATTTTATAAATACATATATGTATTTATAAGCACATGAGTGGGTTGCCTATAAATGCGTGCATCCAAATGTAACTATGTTTGGGTATGTGTCTATATGCACACGTGCAGCTGCATGTATAACTGTGTACATGCACAAACATTCTTGCATGCCAAGGGAAAGAGAATGAAAGAACATTTGAAATGCAGTCAATGGAGAGACAGGAAGCTTGATTTACTTCCATTTTCCAAATTTGTATGAAGAGAGAGACTAGCAGAATAACACAAGACTTGCAGAATGTGCCCCATACATGGATCACACCACAGATCAAACCCCACGGGTTTTGGGAGTATGTGACTTACTGCAAAATACTATACATATGTCAACATACATGTATGATAATATACAGGATATCTCATCCCCTGTTTTAGGAGAGGTAATTAGATCAGTGTCAAATCCTTAAAATTTGCACTTTCATAACTCCATCAATTTGGGCGATGCCTAACTCATGAAATACAAACCAGAAATGACAGAGACATCAGACATCAAATTGGTGCTAGATGAAGAGGTGGGTAGAGAAGTAGAGAGGTTTCAGAAGACAGACTATGCAGGGAAATCAGTATTAGTAAATATTCCTGGCACACTGTCAACTGTGTGTGTGTTATGTGTTTAAACTGAAACACTTTTAGCTAGTTACAAAAAAAGTTTCTTTTTGTTGCAGAAGTTGCAGCTTCTAAGGCTATTTTCCTCAGGTTTTAACCCAAAAAAAAAGGAAGAAAAAATCCTCTATTCTTTCCAATTACTTCAATGGGCTTTAGATGAAGGCCTTAGAAAGTGTTTGACTTTCTGTCCTGCTTGAGCTCCCTCTTTTCAGATTTGAGGACTGGATCGATTAGACTCTAGGAAGTGCATTAACGCTCATGGCTGCCAGCAGCTCCACAGCTTTGGAAGACAATCAATTCTTCCCCAGGCCACAAGCACCTTTGGAGGAGCAGGCAAAGAACTTCTCCAGTTAGTACTTTTTACTTTTCAATGGGCAGCTTATCTTACACGTAGGCAACATTAGATGTCCTTTTCAATTCCAGATATATCTTAACATTCTTCTGCCTTCATTAGCGTATTAATGAGGAAGAGCAAACTGTTAAGAAAAGACTACAAGCAATTAAAAATATGTCATTGTTGATGCTGCAAAAGGAGTAGCTTGAAAACCTTCTGTACTCTTCCTTTTTGAATAATTCCTATTGAAATGTCCCTCCTTCTTTATCCCTTCTTCATGCTCTAGAGGCACTATTCACCTGGATCTTCCCAGCTATCCAGCTGAGCCCTTCTTCCCTGGCCAGCGCTGAGGTGGAGGTGGAAAAGTGGAGGAGAAAGGAAAGGGTGAGTCACTGGCTCCTGCTTTCCTCTCTTGCAATGGGACTGCCCTGGAGCCAGAAGTCAAAAAGGGAACAGGAACAGAGGCAGGAGGGAGCATAGCTGCAGCTTAGCCTGGTGGTTTGCACTCTCTGCTCTGCTGCTTCTGCACCTTCAACCTTCTCTGCACTTCATGGGCCCCAAAATTTGGAGATGACCAAGGCTGGTAACTGCTGACTGTGTTTTGTGCATGATACCTTGGGATAGGAATCCTTGATTCTTCATGATGTTCTGAAGTGGCTTCTGCAGTATTACTGAGGTTTTTATTAATAAGGAAGGTGCTAAAGTCCCCTTGAAAACTAAGTCATCCAGAGGGATCTTCTAAAACATCCCAGGCCATCACTCCTGCTCCAGCTCATCAGGTGCAGGCTGAGCTGGCAGCCTACCCCACTCACAGAGACATCCTAAATGGGAATCACTGCATTACCTTGGAGAGGAAAAGAAGCAGGGTTTATAAGAAGGTGAATGAAATGAACTGCTGGACATCAAAGATGCTGTATCACATGTCAAAAGAGACCTTCCACAAGCACATTCAGGAAAGCAAAACGAGCTCAATGTGTAACTTTTCCACATGTTTTGGTGCCTGACCTTGTATATCTGCAAACAACCTGCCCATGAGGCGCAGTGCGATCACCGCCGCGTGCGTGTGATGCAGATGTCGTCAGGCTGCCACTGCAGTGCCTGCATTAGTCATCACAGCATCCCTGCTTGTGGCTGATAAGAGGCCATCTGAATTACTGAGGCATCTTGAAATGGTCCTGGCAGGCACTGTGCTGTCTGAAGCAGTCTATGCTGTGCATCACAGCTTACCCTCAAAGAGCTCTGCCCCCCAAATCTGCCTGCCAAGATGCTCCTGGCTTCATTTCCTATCCCACTGTGATTAAAATGAGCTGGCATAGCACAAGACACCCAATTTCAGGCACCTAAGATACCCCATCTCAGTGACTGGAGTGTGAGCAGGAGCCTGCAGGCAACCCTTGCCAGATGGGGAAGCAGCTGGCAGAGTGACCAAACCAGCCAGCACCACCTCAGCTGGGGCAGGACCCACAGCCACAGCCTTGGGCGAGTTTGTAGTGGTCCCACTAGGCTCCAATGGAGTCATCTTGGGAGGGTCCGTAATTCACTGCCACTTTGAACCTTGCAAATTCACCTAAAATGGATCTCTAGCATTTTAAATGTACTTTGTGCTGTCATCGCAGTTATGGACGCATGTTCACAGCTTGCTCCAGAGACCAAAGGTGCTCCCCTAGATGTTAGCCAAGCTAGAACACTGCTGCACATGGTTTCCTATGTCCTTTTCAGCTTCATGAAATAAAAAACACTTATTTTTTTTCAGTAGAGTTTTTCTTAGTGAAGATTAGTGGTGCTGTGTTTGCAAGCGTCCCTCAGTGTCAGGATTTGTGAAGTTTGGTGGCACAAGCCTTTGCAGATACTACATGTCACCACTCACCCCTACCACCAGGCAGAGCACCCCCAGAGGGTGATTTTCCCTGTGCCAAAGACCATTTACAAACCAAAGTAAACGGACCTCGCTATAAATGAGACTCACACACAGGTGGCCAATGGAGGGTAGGTTACAAGCAGAGCCACCAAGAGAGCTTTGGAGGACAGATGACTATAAACACAGGTGCTGAGCAGTTTTCAGGACGAGCCTCTCCATCTGCCGAGCTATGGTAATGACCACGTGTGGATACCTGGCGTGCACCAGCTGGGAAATAAAGCGCAGCAGCCAAGAAATGCTTGAGTAGGTCCAATCTGCCTGTGTGCTCCAGCACCGCAGAGGAGGAATAACCAACCTGTTACACCTGTAGTGCAAACAGATGCCACCTTCTTGGTTGCACTGGGCTTGGAGCACTCCTCTGTGCTGATCTGCTGATGAGAGGCGAAGCGTTAAGAGCCAGCAAAGCACTTGCTGCAGTCACTTGGCCATGACCTAGCACTACTATGTATTCAGGTGCTATCAAAATTTGAGGGAAATTTGTCCCTCTGCTCCCTAAATCCATTCTGGAAATGTGACTTGAGTTACATTGCCCATCATCTCCTAGCTGCCTGCTTACGATGTTGTTTTCAATATGCTTTTGGCAGTAAAAAAGCCTGGGTAATAACAGGGCTTGCGTCCTCAAGCCCTGTTAATAGTTCCCAGAACTACACCCTAAAGATCCATATTAAGTTATAGCATGATCTTCAAACACATCCATCAGCTGAGTTTTGGAAGCATATGAAGAAGAAGGAACCCAAATATAGAAATCCGGAAAGCTTCCAAGATCAGAGCTTCACTGCAGGGCCTCTTTCATTGGAGGAGAAGTATGAGAGATTGCCATGTGATTGCTAGTACCACTCCTTGGGCTGAAAACATTTCTCACTTAAGAACATACAAGATATATTAGTAAAGATTTATTTCCCTTCCTGCTCATTACCCCCATGTGGCATTTGTGCTTTTGATTCGAGTTTCTGTGCTTTTCCTTTCCGCTAACAAAACTGCAGGCTATGAGCAACAAAACGCAGAGGAAGGAAAAACTGAACACACCAGAAGGCAAAAAAGCTGAGGTAGGACAAGATTTATCCACTTTATCTTTTTCTGATGTAGACAGAGATGATTGTAATAATTAAAATACAACTTGTGTTTCTTATTAGTTGCAGTAAGCTTTGCTTTGGCTAGAAATTGTAATTGCTGACTAAATTTCTCTGTGATAAAACCAGACTTGAGAATTTTATTTGCAAGAAAAAAAGCGCAACTTTATCCAAGTAGGAATTTCTTCAGATGGAATATAACTATCAGATGGTGGATCTGAATGTGTCTCAGTTTTTAACCAGGTGAAAAGTAAATATTTTTTTTATGGCAAACCTCTGAAACAAAAATGTGTTAAAGATCGTGCTCTTGATTTTTTTAAAAATAATTATCGTGCCTGTAGAAAGGTTAATAAAATGCCACATGATTCACTGAACTGACTTCAGTGTTATTGCAGATACTCTGTTTTTAAATATTTATTCCTGGTAATGCTGCTCTTTAAATATAAAATGTGTACTAGAAAGAAAGCAATCGGGAACTTAAAAAAAAAATTAGAACTTCTATTTTTTTCCTAGTGCAGTTGCAAATGCAAGTGCTCTGACAAGAATGTTCCTATATAGCAAGTATATTGTTGCAGCCATCCTATTCAGGTAACAAATACGGGGCTCTGGTGCGTGACAGAGGTGCTTGCCTCACACAAAGCCAAACTGTGATGGATGTGCAAAGCGTCTCTTTTTCCTCCTGCACAAAAGGATCTATATCCTTTATAGTCCTTATAATTAAACCTAGCAAAGAAAGAGCCCTGCTTTCAATGAACAGCACCGTTTCTCTATTTAGCATTACATGTATGGAACACCATGCTGGAATTAGTGGGTTTTGGTAGTTCCTCACTTTCTGGTGAATTCAGCGTTTCATATGGGCAGATCTGAGAACTTTTGCTAGGAGTTTTTCAGCAGTTTGGGCACAAAGAATTTCACATTTACCCTGCTAGCAGCAGCATTGCTCCACCACCCCCTCGTGCTGCAGGACCCATAAGTGACAGCTTTCATTCACACTATCCATCACCTTCATGTGTCTGTAAGCCTTGACCGTGTCTTCCTTAAGCCTTCTCCAGCCATGCAGTAGAGTCTCAGCAGATCTAAAAACTACACTTTTCTTCCCACTCTTTAACCAGTTGTCATCTTCAAAAGAACCCACCTTCCAGATCCCTGGCAACTTAGTTCCTTAGAAAAGTTTTCACATAGTTTTGTCAAAGGCTTTTAGAAAATTCACCTACATAAGCACATATATATATGTGTATTGATGTGTATATATATATATATAGATATGCACATTTATATAAAACGACTGCCAGGCCCCCTTTATCCATCATCCGTACAGCCCTTCAGCAGATGAGTGAGGCAGGATTCCCCCTATTCAAGAGATGAGCTGTCTCTTTCTGAGCAAGCTGGTGTTACCGTCTGCTCAGAGATGGACTTTGTCACGGACCCACAGGATCTTACCAGAGGTGGGAGGCATCTTACCCGAGCTTGGTAAGTCCCAGCACTGAAGTAACCAGCTCGCAGCTCCCTTCTCAAGTCCTTCTTGGAGAGGAGAGCTGCGCTGGTAACGCTCAAGCCCTTTGGCACCGGGTCTGATTGTAATGCTGGGTTATGTGCCTTGGCTAGCAGTCCCACACTTGAGATCCTTCAGGATACTTGTATGAATGCCATCTGCTCCTGATTATTTATTGGCTTCTAGACTTGTCTAGTCGGTTTGATGTTTCCTCTATCCATACTTGTAGCAGAGCTGGCTCCTCTGACCTGTTGGCTACAAAGCATGTTCCAGGCAAGAAAATAACCCCAGCATCTTCAGCAGGCAAGGCAAAAATCACTGAGTTTCTCCACTACGGCTGTGTTATTCCTAAAAAATCCTTTGCTGTCAAGAAAACCTGCCAGTTCCTTAGCTGTCTTTCATCTTTTAATGTATTTATAACGTTTGCTACTCTCCAGTTGAGTATGGTTTGCTAGGTGCTTTCAAAACAAACAAACAAAAAATTATGCTATCTGATTCTTCCCTATATTTGAATTGCCATGGTATGGGCTTCCCTATTATCCTCGTTTGGACAAACCTTCCAATTTGCAAAAGATGATCTTTACCCTATAAAAGCTTTGCTATATTGATACATATAAACCTCAATGTTTATTGAGATATTTATTTCTTCCAGAATCATATTGCTCCTTATATGTGGGTTCCTAGCACAGGTTTTGCTGAATTTTCTGTCTGTTCTTTTTTAAACAGCACCCAAAACTCCATAGGGTTTTTGGTTCAGGGACTGCTTCTTCCTCTTGCTACTGTCCTGAGACTGCTGTTACAAGGTGCTCTCCATCCGAAATGGCTTGAACTTGCTCCTCCACAGCACTAAAGCCCAAATGCAGAATAGAATCCTGTGTAGTGAATTGCAGCACTAATTATCCTAGGAATCAGTCATTTACTTCAGGCAAGAATATTCTCTACATCTCATCCTAACGCAGCATGCTGTTTGTATGAAGGCACCTAAATCTCCCCCTATTTGCCATCTGCTTTCAGCCTCTCTAATCTCACTTAATGTTTCCTGATCACTGCCATCACCTTGATGAGGAGTTTGGTAGTGCAAACCTTATACTGCATTTTTATTATTAGAACGTAGGATGTATTGTGTCTCTCTCTAAACATAATATTTTGTGCTGCTACATTATGTGTCGTCCTTCCTGCACAGTGCCACTCCTCCACCTGAGCATCCTACACTATCATTATCATATAGCTGGTAGCCTGGCAACACAGGATCCTGCTGATTATCCTCTTTCCAGCAGGCCTCTGAGTTGCCCATTATACCAGGATTGTTATCTCATGCCAAGCATCCTTACTCCCTTCTTATTTTTAGGCTTTGAGCACGGATGCAGAATTATGAGCAAGTTTTGCTCTTGTCATTCACTATAGCCCAGTTGGTTTTGCATGTTGTTTGACTTGCTTTCTCCAACTACTAGATTGGGGAGATACTAAACTATATTAGTTTAGCATCTCCTTCAGATAGGACTCTGTGCTCACTAAATCCCTGTGCTTACTAAACTGATCAGTTAGGGGTGAGCTGTACCTATGGGTGTGCGCTGGAGAAAACTTCAGCACCTGGAAATTGTCTTGCTCATACTGGTCCTTCAGCTGCTGCATTTTTTTTGTCTGCTGCTGGGTCTGGGCACGTTCTTCATCAAGCTCCAAAAATACCATATTGCTGACCTGGTTTGCTCTCTCCTTACACACCCTAGGAATTGAGTAAGGCCTCTGCTTGTTTAATAGACATTCTGAGCAGCCTACAAGGACTCCCAAGTGCATCTGAAGCTCAGGTTACTGACTGGGGGACAACCACAGCTCTTGCAGGCTAAGCACTTAGCAGCTCACCTGCCCTCCAGGAGCTTTCATCGTTCTTATTGCCTCTCCTGAGCCAAACTGTCCTGTTCACTTGGCAAGGAGGCGTAAATGCTCTTTCAGGTTGCCTGTATAGATAGGACTCGTTATTAAATGCATTGCCCATGGTTGCTCCAGCAGGCGTTGGTCATTTGCAATGTCAGTTGTGTTCCCAAGAACTGATAGGGCAATGAAATGACTAAAATCAAAGCTGGGTCAAGCCATAAGGCTGAGGAACGTTGCGTTATCTCCCTCATCTTCTCTGCTGAAACCTTGACCTCAGTGGGCTCCTGATACTCTCCTGGGTTCAAGGTACATATCCTCCAGGGAGCCCTCAATGACTTCTGGGCTGTCTGTTCTTCACCTGGCTTGTGCACCCATGCATTTCCTAGGTCTCCTACTGCCTTGAGGAGCTGACTGTCCCACCAAGGCAGTGTCAGAGCCCCAGGCTGTGCACATTCCCTTCAGTCTCCACTGCGGCTGCCTGGTGATTTCCATCATGGGAACTCAGATGGAAGGAGTAGCTCCTCCCGGAGCATTCCCGTGAGAGAAGTCTTTGAGTACTGCACAGGAGAGACTCCCATTTCAGATTGCCCCATTCGCTTCCCCTTGTCTCTTAGGGAGTTTATGGTCTTACTGCCAATCTCTCCTCTGAAGTCTTTTGGGGGATTCTGCAGATTTAGTCTTACATCTGAAATCCTTTCTGTTCTTCCTCTAGTCAGGAAAGAGTTGTGACACTTACAGAAAACAAGATTTCTTTCCTTTCCTTAAGTATGAACACTTTCTGCTTATCTTGGAGCCATCTCCTGACCATAGCTGGCTGATGAACATCACTGGCTGCAACAAGGGGTAAAATTCTCCCCTTTTACTTTGTGGCTGCTTCCAATAGTCCTATGTGTAATACATCTTTCACTGGACCTTACCTGCCACATCAATCTGTGTGGTAAAACACAACAAATACATCTGCATATAACTGCACAGGTCGTTACTGGCCATTGATTGAGGGCAGGCACAGGGATAATTAACAGCTTTCAGATGACAGACTCCCAGCCTCTTTCTCCTAGACATCACATAACAGCTTAAAAGGTTTGTCTGGATAATTTGGAGAGCCTGAGTACCGTCTCTGTTACCACATCCAAAGATGCTGTTTCCTCAGTTACACGTAGGCACCTAGTTTCCGAAAGGTCCTTAGCTGGCATGAGAGATGAGGAACACAAAATAGTTTTAATAGTTGTTGTTAGCTTTAGCGTCAGGAGATAGTGTCAGACTGTAAGTGATAGCTTGTAGTGTTGAGCAAGGCTTCATACTTGCACATAGTTCAAGTTCTTCATCTTTCTTTGACTCCTTCCTTTCCTAGGTTTGGGAGAGTCATGTGTGGTATCCCACGCAACAGAAACAATTCAACAGGTAGCTGGTCTCTTCACTTATATTTTTTGTTGCTTTCTGAGTTTCTAAAGACAAGCGTGTTTGGTCCATAGCAAAATGCAATCAAAATTGCTCTTATCTTTGTGGTATCTCGGGCTATGATATCTCCCTGACAAATGGGAAGACCAGCTTCACTCAGGAGAAAAACTGCTTCCTGATTCCACATGGAGAACTTCCATGCCAGCCAGTATAGAAAACCAAAACTATTCAAAATTCCTCTGACTGAAAAAGGGTTTAGAGTTAGGAAATTCCCCAGTTCTAATCTCCAGCCCCGGCAAACTTCATAGGTATTATTGTTTTTGGAGGGATGATTTCAGGATTTTTCACCTCCACGTGAGTGGAAGTCCCTGCTCCCCTGGCCATGACTCTCCCATCTAACCATGAGGTACGTCCTGGAAGCCCAGACCAAGGAATCGCTCTTCCCACGCTCCCTCTCACAGTGGCACCACTCCAGCTGCCAGCCAAAAGATCACTGCTGGGACACATCTGGTTGCAAGGTTCTGGGATCCAGAGGGACTCTGAGATGCAGCCTTGCAAATAGCACAGGCATGTCTGGAAAGGGAAAGCACTAGGAAAGTTTTCACTAACTAGCGCCTGGTCATGGCATAATCACTAGTCTTGCCATCCATGCAGTTAGTACAG
>JAVCKT010095984.1:3092-13901 GCA_032273925.1 Rhynchotus rufescens
CAAAAGAAAATAACCTGTAGTTTGGGTCCACTATCCTCACTCTGAACACATAAATCCCGCTATGACTAGGTGACCAAGCAATGGAATTTGTAGAGGTCATGTTTAAAATCTGATACTGCTCATGCAGTCCTTCCTCTGTACTGTTCTCATGAAACACAAAACAGGACCTGTAATTCTGAACAGAAACAATAAAGAAAATATTTATTTTTGAACTAATTCTGAAAAGCAATCAGACACACACAGATTTTGGTTCTATTTTTGTGCATATAGTGGCTAAAAATGATAAATAGAGTCTATTGTGTACAGGTTCAATTACATACAAGTTCATCTGAACATAAATAATATAATTCAGTCCCTTGGTAGTGGTATTAAGAAACTGCCTATAATTAACCAAACACAATTATCTGTTCTTGAAATGACTGTATTTCTCCTACAGACATCATGTTATTAGGAAGCTTGCTGATCTTATTTTTATAAGTCAGTCTGTATTCAGTCTATATTATATTCAGTTTGTAAATGTAAATTTACTACAAGGAAAAAGAGACAGAATGTAAAATATAGAGAGAAGTTTGAATATGCTTCAGAACTTATTTCTCAGATATGTCTCAGAAGATATTTTCATCAGTCTGAAAGGAGCGTGAACATGTTTCATAATTATGCTTGAAGCCCAGACAAAAATGCCCTTGACAGACAGGACAATATATTAGTTCTGCAGATATTATATAACATATTCTGTCTCTTCCCATCCAGTTTGGCTATAGGGAGGTTAAAAAAAAAATAGATGACATGGTTCATACATTCTCTTTACATTCTTTGAAATTCATAACACTCTGGTGGATTCCTGGCATGACTTCCAATGGGAATTTGATCAGTCTAATAGCAAAAAATGAAAACAGCTTGCTAATGTGTAAGTGTCATCTCAGGATATACTGTCTCTGCATATGCCTACATTATGTCTACATGTATATGCTCTACATTGTGCCTACATTCACGCTATCAGTATGTAGGTGCTAGTCAGAAAATTGTCCTGTTAATGTAGATAGATAAGGCACAATAGCATCTAGGATGTAAAGGCTTGCTTCTGCAGAAGAAGAAAGAACTTCAGGGAAAAAAGATGTATGTATGGATTACAATGAGAGAATAGGTTGCTGGCAGGAGAGTCTACTTTGCTTTGTTCTTTCAAAAATCTATCAGGAAGAGAGTGGGAAAAAGGAAATTAATCTTCAAATAGAATAACTTTTAAAATAATTGTGCAAGTCTAAAATCTGGCATGAAATTAGCCGTTACAGCTACAAGAACTCAAATAGAGCTAATAGACCAAAATTCTTCAATTTGGATAGACTTGCTTGGGGGAGTGGAGAACATTATCTTCAATGAATAGCAAGCTAAAAGCCTTTTCGGCTTGTCTGGGTAGGCCACTCTTTTGGATTCCTTTCTCCTGCTACAAGAATGTTCCTCCCTGGGAAGAGCAAGGTGGTATTAATCCCAGTAGCATCCACATCCAAGCACCTAGATGAAAATGCAAATGTACTGCAAGTTGGCATAATAATAGTGGAAAGTATCCTGGTATTTTGGACTGAAAGACTCAGAAGATCCTGAAGCCAAGTTTGATGAGGTAAAGTTTGACTCTTGAGGCCAGTAGAACCTCTTGATCTTCATCTTGCCTTGCCATGAGAATCTCCTGTTGAAGGCAGGGAAGTGGGCAAAATGTTTATGCACCAGCCCTTCCACCTATAAGATCAGGGATGTGTCAGGTGGTGACCTAGAAACCAGGCCTCCCCTGGGGAGAAGCCAGGCCTCCCCTGGGGAAGACTGGACACATGTTATTGATACATAAAGCAAAAAAAGATCTATATTGAGGAAGCCTTAAGACTGAAAAATTAATACTGGAACATTTCAAATCTTTCAGTTACGATCTAATAGTCTGGCATGACTGACACTGATAGAGTAGGTGGACTTGGGAAGCATCCGCATGGGAAAGCTGGGCAGTCCTGGCACTAGCACGCCGAGTGCGGGCGCTGGGGCTCTGCGCGCAGCAGCGGGCGGTGGGCAGGAGCGAGCTGTGAGGAGCCTTCCTGTCGGCACGGAGCAACGCGCTGCGGGCACTCAGTCCACGGACCTGGTGCTGCATCTCACTTCCACCTCCCCAGCTGAGAGGAGCTGCACCTGAGATTGCCATTGGGGATTGAAGGGGAAAATCGGAATATCTTCCTTTGCAAATAAATCAAGGTTCTCCATCAATAAAGGCAGTTGGAAACACAATCTGCAGACATTTGCACTGAGTGAAAACTTGGTTGCTGGCTGTGAAGTCAAGTCACCGGCATCTTGTGTGGAGCTGGAAATGAGGGCTCACAGAAGTGCATGTTCCTTTCTGCTCCGGAGGGGTTTGGAAAATTCTGGCTATATACCATGGTAAAATTCTGTATTCAATAGCTTTTCTGTCTGGGCACAGAATCCAGACAGAAGGATGCTTTGGTGTCAGTTTGGCCAATACTACTCTTATGAAGTCATAGTACCAAATCACTAGATGTGATTTGTTTATATTTCTTATTATATTAATCTAAAATTACTTTCATATTATGCTGTAACATACAGAAGTAGCATATTTGCCTTCTCATTTCTTTCCAGCAGCTATTGTATTAAATATTTCCACAGGTGTCCTGTTTAGATAAATATAAACAAAACATATTGGCAAATGGACAGTTGTTTTGCTTTAGGATTTTATGTTGGATTCATAATATGAAATCCCCTAACAAAAAGCTAATAGAAAGTTATGAAATGTGAACAGAAAAATCCCGCAAATGCTCTGTGGCACTAAGCCAAGTGTCATAAAGCAGTGCCAGGTAAAAAGAAGAAACTCAGTACAATACTGAATGTCAGTCTCTCTACTGGAGATCCCCAACAGCTAAATCATCTAACATCACTCCTAGAGAGAGAGATACACACACAAATCTAGATTTATTGCAGCTAGACATTAGCTTCAAAATCTTGGATCCAAGATTGAAAATCCTGCTTATATAAGGCTGAAGAGGGGATTTCAGGACAAGCCCATCCACTACTGGCAGTCTTTGCCAAATTACTTTAAATTATACTAGGATCTCTTTAAACAAACCTGTAGTTCAAACCTGAGTGACTTCTCAAAACAACTGCAATAGCTGCAGACATGGCTGCGATGCTGGAGGCAAAATAGCACCTTGTAGCATAACTGACAGAGTCTGCAGGTGCTATCAAGCAAGGTCCTTTTTCAATTCAGATAAAGGGAGGGCAGAAAAGAATTTCAGATAGATAAGTAAATAACTTGTGCATGCTCTTATCCCAAAGTGCTATGTAACTGATATGAAACTGGTCAGGGATAGTAGATAATTGATTGATTTACTTAAGATCCTCATCAGCATTAAGGCTCTGGTCCAAATGTGCCTGTGTTCCTAGTGAGGCAATTAATGAGGCTACACAAAGAAAAGCTTGTATCCCATAGGAACAGGTATGTGTAGGGGTCTTAACTGGAAGGCTATTCTACTTCCACATGTGATGTTAGTGATCCCCACAGAAGTTGGCCAGGAGGCCCAGGCCTGTGGTGCGCTGTATGCCCTGGGTGAACTTACTAACTGCAAAGTTACGCCTATACACGATTTGCACTTGGCACTGGGTGATTACACCATCTGCATGTCCCATCTTGTCTCGAAGTGAAGCAGCATGTTTACCTCCTTCTCTTGACAGCAGAAATATGAAGAGAGTTGTTTACTTCTAATAGAGTCCTGTAGTAGCTCTAAAGGCTGGCAAACTATGGATGGACTCTGTGCAGTTTGTGATGCCCTGTCTAGAGGTCTGTCCAGTGCTCCAGAACCTGGGGTTCCCAGCATGTGAAGAGATGTAAGATTATATCATCCCCTTTCTCCTTCTTGTGTTATCTCCAATAAATGTTATTTTAAATAGTTTAATACTTAAGGAGTCTTAAGGACTTTCTTAATAAGGTTCATAACAAACACTTGCACTGTTGCATCCCTTCCATATCTTCAGTCATAACTCTAAAGTGACACTGGGTTTTGCCAGATTAGATGGGATAGATCCCAAAGAACAGGACTAACTGGCATTGACAGCTTTGAAGTCGAAGTCTGAAGAAAGTTGTCCATTAAAGATTAAGATATCTCCCAAAGGAGGTCCAAAGGGCTATCCAATGACAATGCCCACTTCTTACAGTCCTCTTGTGCCTACTGGGTGACACAAGATCTGCCAATACAGGAGGAAGTTCTCTTGAAAAGACAGATGAGAAAGTCATAGGGACAGAGAAGTTAGAAAAGAAGGTTCCCTCTCTTCAGACTTCACATTCAGACTTCACGTAATGCTGAAATTTTGGTTGTACAGGAAAATGCGAAGGACCCACTTTATATATATTAATAGCAGTCTGGATAGTCAGATGAAGCTGGCTGATAGCCAGAAAAGTAAAAATATGTAAGATAACTGTAGATTCCACTGATACTATCACTAGCTATTTCTAAACATTTATTTTCATACCTGTGGTCCCCATATTTCATCCAGCGTAGAGTTCTTACTTGCATTAAGCATCATGGGCCAAGACTGTGCTTTATATAAGCAACCTTGCTGTTAAAAATAGAAATTTAAAACAGAAGATTGAAATATCGATTAAAAAGTGTCCTTGAAATGCAATTGAAATATGCAAATGAAATTGAAAAATGCAAATGAAATATGATACACCGGAATATACACATAGGAAAGAAAGTTATATTCTTGTTTCAGTTATCTAGCAATTGGGCAGAATTTGTTTTGATAAGATCTTGTGGATAAGTGGATGTATATTTTTTCTTTTTGCACACAACATAGTTAAACAGTTAAACATTTCAATGTGATTCTGAAATTTCATTTCCCAAGCCACATCGTCACAGGGAGATTTCTTTTTCTTCTCTTTGTTCACTGCATTGTTTTGATGCTTCTCACGTGATTAATTTTGAAGAGTATGTGTTGTTAAGACCAATACATGAAATGTTAAAATGCTATGCAAATAAATGCATCCGTTTAAAAAGGACCAGGCATGCATAAGGGCAGTCATACTTCCTGCAGACCATTGTGCATAGGACATATTTAAGGTACATTCTCAATAGCTGGCTTACTTCTTTCATGGTTGAAGTGTACCCATAGTCAGTTCTGCCTTTCATTTCCCATAATATGAAATTTGTTTCAACCCTTCTAACATATTTATCGCCATCATACCTGTAAAACATATGGTATTTGGTATCTCAATAACACAACACAAGCACATAAACAGCAGTAGGATTCAGGGCTGTGCAGTGGATCAGTAAGCAAGTGTGTAGAGCTGCTGCAGCCATGCGGGAGGGCAGAAAAGGTAGGCTGCTTTATGGTGACTTGGGATTACAAGGTTGTCATGGTGCAGCAACACCCACTGGGATGACTGCATGCATGAAAAGGAACGTAAAAATTTGATGGATGTTAATTCTTGCCTTTGGACTGTGGTACTTTCTACAGCTTCACATCTCTACACAAAGTTTGTGGAAGGAGTGGTCTTCCTGCCTCACAATGTATTAGCAGCTTACTTACAGGGAAATAATTGGTTGGAAATACTGTTCATAATGAAGTTCCATTAGGCAACCATATTTATCCCAGTCATAATAGGCTATCTAAAAAAGGAGAAGTATTATTCATATTTTGAATGCTGAACTCTGCTTCTCTCTTCATACATGGAGCCCCACTTTAATAAAAACCATAATGCTCACCTTGTCTCCAACTGTTTGACGCCAGAGAAATTTCCTAATGTAAGGAAAAAATAATAATCATTTTTAAACCTCTCTTAAAAACTTGTCTTGATAAAAATTTCATTTATTTAGATGGATTTCAACCTAACCCTTTTCCTCTTGACTTGAAAAAAAAACCCATTCCTTCTACTATAGAGTTTTACACCCTTCCTATGTTATTAATTTTAAAAGTCAACTCATAAGTAACACGAAGATGTTTGTAGCCATTTACTACTATAAGCATTAATCAGAACCAGTAAGTAAGAATTTAGAGGCCAGCACTACATCCCTGGGTTCCTTTCACTGTTAATTTAACAGCACATTGGATGAAATCCTGACCTACAGCAAATCTCCGTTAACCTGTTGGAATCAGGTGCAGATTCTTGTGGTTATTTTAGACAGTAATCTGATAGAAAAAAAACACATGTCAATAGTTTCTGCATTCACACCATCTTGGCAGAGAATTCTTAGAAGAGTAGCTTGCTTTTGGTTTTGGTTTGTAAATATTGTGCATCTATGCTGTAACAGAAAATAAGAAGATGATAAGAATATCAGTATCAGAAAATTCTCATTTTATATTAATGAGAATTTATATTAATTAATATAAAGCGCTTGACTTTCATATGACAGTATGTTCAAAAGGCTAGTCTTCTTTGGACCATTAATACAGTGTCTTACCCAGGTATTCTGTAAGTAGTAAAATCATGCCTTTGACAGGTTACTTCTGGGGGTCTAAAAGACAAAAAAAAAGTGGTTTTTTTTGGAAAAGGTGTTAAGTATACAGCTATGTATATTATATACAGCTGTACACACTTTACAATCTTTGTATATATTTTCAAGGATAAACCTTTAATTATTGTTTATATACTTATGCAGAGAAATATTTTATAAATGTAGTAGGTCATATATATAAAGCTTAACCATCACTACATTAGCACTTCTTTCACCTACTGTTGTAAAAAATCCAGAGAAAGTAAATGATTTAAACTTGCCTCTCAACAACAATATGCCTTCCTGGAGGGCATCCGACAAAAAAGTGAGCCACCTGAAAATAAATACAAACTTTAGTTTTGCCAGGAAACCTTCCAGAGATGAATGTCATCCATGGGCTTAACTACAGCAGCAGTTGGGCATCATGTTTTGTTACGATGACTTCTTTCTTGCCCACATTCTTATTTACGTTGGAGACTTTCTCATCAGTATGGTACTGCATACTTTCTCTTCTCTGCCTTTCTGCTTAAGCTCTCCTTACATAATTTTACATGACGTTAGTTAATTGGAATTAGAAGAACCGGAGTGAAATCTTGGCATTCGACCTTGGGCTGCCAGTAGTCAGGATTTCCTTATAATAAATGGCGAAGCAGTGGTCCTGTATTTTTTTTTTTGAATTATGATATCAAGCTACATCACCTACCTTGTAGTTTAATTTGCATGATGCTTCAAAGACACTAGGCTGCATTTCAACTGACATTACACCACTGGTTAATTCCCTGCAAAAGAAATACCCCCAGCAAACAAGGATTTGCATTAGAATTTATATCAAAGTAAAGTAGTACCACCAAGTCATTGAACTGTAACCATATGAAGGCAATTTAATTGGGAGTCAAGACACACTGGTTACTATTATTTATTCCTACTTCTTATTTTACTAGTACATCATTTAAAAATCAGGTGACGGTACAAATATTGTTGTGGTTTCACAGGTAGATGTTTGAGAGAATTTGTCCTAGCAGTCTGCATTTTTTTTTAATGCTTATTGATTTCTGAGGGCTACATTTGATATTATTATGTCTCTTGGTTACTTTATGAATAATACAGCACCTATCTAAGGACAGGCTACACTTTTTAATATCAGCTTCATAATTACCTTTGAAATACTGAAATAAATATTGCTTTGGAAGAATGGATTAATGCTTGCTCTAAAATGGGTCTTTAATCCTTAGACAAACAGAGATGAAATTAAAGCAAGAGAATGCAGGCAGCTTTGAAAATGTGAGCAGCTGAAATAGTGGGTTTTTTACTATGTTGTCAGACAAGCCATGTTGAGGAATGCAGGAAGGTCAGGTTGGGAGGGGAGGTGACCTCCTTTGTGGGAGATTTGGAGCTATTATCACACTGATTTAACTGGTTTAGTATATCCTGGAACAAGGCAGAGGGGAGTGAGCAGAATTACCCGGATCCTATCTGCTCTCACCTTTTGCAAAACTGGTTTGTGCTGAGGTGAGATAAACCGCTTAAGACAGCCTAGTGTGGCCTGAATCCGAAATCTATCACAGAGAGACTGTTGATTCAGGCAGTCTCACAACAAAATACTCAACTGGCTTTTTCTAGTGGAGCTTTTCACAGAGAGATCAATATCAAAATATCTTTAATCATTCAGTAATGTGTCAATTAACTTACTAATCTTTTGTGCATCTTTGTACAAAGAGCTTTTGGTGTATGTATGCAGCTCTTCTTATATGTCTTTATGAAATATAAGGTGGAGAGTCTAGCAAGGCTGCACATCGCTTCTTGTGGTTAGGCTTACCACATGAGAAAAAAATATCTTCTAGCCATCAGGAGGTTATCAATTTGCACTCGTGTGTGAAAGACAACAGCCTCTTGCTTGTGAAAGAGACATCTATGTTTCTGAGCAAGCTGGTTAATAGTCTGATAGAAGGTCTGAACTGTCCCCTGAGTTAACTGAGGATCAGTAGCTGTTTTCGAGTTGGGAAAATTTGGATAAAGCTTTATGCAAATCCAGAAAAAAAAAGTGAAGAGGATTTGGATTGATCTCCAACTCAAGATATTCTTTGGGGATGTAGATTTGTTCAACAGCCGAGTGCTCAACCAGGAAAGTATGAATTCTGAAAAGGTTGTCAGTTGGAAAATAAAGAGTGTAAAGAAATGTTGGAATGTACCAGCAGTACATAATACTAAAGTATTGTGTAAAATGTGCCTAGTTTTCTGTCAGGAGGACCTTTATGAAACCTTGTAAATGGGTTATCTATTTTACATTTTATAAATACTTTCATTTGCTTTTCCTAATCTGACTCATGTCCACTTGTATGCAAGAGAGTTGCATGGCCCTTCTTGAAGTATTACTGCTAGAAGCACTATTCTCCTATTAACTATACTATTTAATTTAGGTATATCTTTCACGGCAGTTCTGTAGTCCTGATGACACTTACAACTCATACTGACCAAAACTACTTTATCAACTTTATCTTATCTTTAAATTTCATTATACTTACAATGCCTTTGTATAATTGGATTCTAAAGTATAGTCATTTTCATGATAAAATGTAAATGTCTAAAAGAGATAGAAAAAAGAACAAAATTAATTAATAAAAATCTTAAACCACAGGGATACTTCTATTGAGATAAAGAGTATCTTCATGATATCTGAAGCATCTGAAAAGGTGTCTAATTCCACTTCTATAGCTAATTTTTATGTGTCCACCACAATATTTGTATTGAGACGTTTTATCATCCCAGGTCTGTACTACTGGAAACAAATTATTGGAATATTGGAAATAAATCTGTCTCAAGGAACATACAAAGGTACGTTGTGGTATTGAGATAGAGCTGAAAACACTCTATGCATTGCTCATCATCAGTTCAGAAGCAATGCTGCACCTAGGAGGAAGCTGAGGAACACACCATGTGGAGAGCAAGAAGCAACAGCTGATTCTGCTTCTAGACTCCTCTCATAGGATCCTCTTCCTCTACACCACCACCCTCTGATATTCTTGAGCTCTTTGAGACCAGTCCTGTCTTTAGCCTTGCCAGAACAAGCCTGTATAGGTCACTGTTTTTATGCCAGGCCTTAATTTCAGCCTTATTGAAAGAAATGCCTGGAAAACTGTGAGCCTATAGAGGGGGATGAAAAGATCTGAGCTTTTACAAAGTAGAAGCTGCATCACAACATGGTATGATTTTGGTATAGACATCTAAATTAGCAGGTTGGTACAGCACAAGAGAGACACTTCCAGTATCCACAGATATCCACAGATGCAAGTGTTGACACCCATGAAACACAGCAGTAGCAGAATGGAAGCAGGCAGATGAACAGGAAGAAATGCTAACACACACTTAAAATGACTAAATCAGGTCAGACGGTTTCCACTTTATGTGACTGATTGTTATATTTAATAAATTTACATTCTTCATGTTGCAGAATTCTGTAGCTGATTTCCAAATTTATAATGCAGACCTGGGATGATATAACATAGTTAATTCATACTTAGAAGTATTGGCTTCTCTTAGTGAATTCTAATCCAGAAAATACATATAAATAATAATTATATTGGAAGAAAATTAATCTACATGAATCTGTGTAAGTCTTAATAGTAGTGAATACATGTGGAAAAAAGCCTTTCTGCACTTCTTCACCGTACACAGGACTCCCTCAAATACCAAACAAATACTGCAAAACATGAAAATGTATGACAAAATATAGCAGAAATAAACTTAAATGGGACATAAAGAAACCTGAGCAAAGCATACCTCATTTTTAGTGCAGACTCTACGAGCAATTTCATATTTGCTGCTTCCTCTTAGTAGTAATAACTCTGGCCTGTAGACTTCCAGATATGTACCTATATCCACATTTTCCTCAAAAACTATCTGAGACCAAAATGTCAGTTCATCTCCCATATCCAGATAGTAAATATTGAAATGCATGTTGTGAAGAAAAGCTATAATTGAGCAAGAAAATTCAGACATAAATGTAGAACTAAATATTTCAAGCTCCAAAGGATAGGTCTGGCGATATATGTTCGAACCATCAATTAATAATGTATATACACTAGCAGATGGATTCAGATAAAGGACCATCTTTTTCGTTTCATCTATCCAGTCAGGAAGTCGAACTAATCCTCTCAGTTCACTTTTTGTATAAAATAAATAGTTGTTTTTCAATTTTATTATTACATGTACATCATTATAACTCCTGATCATTGAGCCAATATGTCATTCCAATAACTTTCTCAGCTCCCTGTGGAGTATATCCAGTCAAATAGCTGCCAGATATTTAGTGCTCATTGACTACCAGGTAGTCAAA